>PRKT01000716.1:0-24693 GCA_003671525.1 Saccostrea glomerata
TAACAACAATTCATTTGAGAAGTGGTGTAAATCAAATTTGGACCAAAATCAACAACATGAAAATTTACGACTTTTCATATTTTGGTTTTAAAATTACATAATTGTACCAAAACTATAGAAATAAAAGGACGAATTTTTAGCTTTTTATACTTGAACGTAAATTATTCCTTACGAAAAAATTCCACGCATTTTGACGTCATCGCCAGCTGTTTTGTTTCAATACAAATCGAAGTCGTAAGTTACTTATCTTGTAATTTACAAAATTAATTTGTTAAAAAGCATTTGATTGTACACACACGTACTCTGAGTTTGACATTTGACCCCTTGGTAAAAAGATTCTTTAGTTTCTGATTGACATTTCCTATGTGGTTTTTAGGGACCAGGGGCCCGTTTTACAAAAGAACTCACGACTAAGACCAAAAACTTCAGATTGTTGTAAATTTTCGCAAATTTTATTGTCCTCTTTGAAATCGGGTGTGTAAATAATTCTTACCACTGTCTTTTTAAAATGTTTAAAATAATTTCGAAATATATATAATGTTAATTAAAAAGTTATATGAAGAATTAAATTTGGTCTTAAGTCGTAAGTCCTTTTGTTTAACGGGCCCCTGGAGGTCTTCCAACAATCTATTGGAATTCATATTGGTACAAATAGCAAACCTGTTTTTGTATTCATATGAAGCAGGATTTGTTCAGAATCTTTTAATGGAAAAAAAGAAAAACAAATTTGCTGCTGCCTTCAACTTGATATTTGGATAAATTATATTAACGACGAATTGTCAATTCACAATGGTTTTTCCATCCTAATATTATGTTGATACAACAAATCATATCTTATCGACTTAATTTAAGGATGAAAAAACCATTGTTAAATGACAGTTAGTCGTAGATGAACTTCAAAATAAGGACAACAGAGAATCTGACACATCTGTCTCATATTTGGATATTTAGTTTATAAACTCTGTTTATTTTGTTAATTTAATAGGAATAAGTAAAAGTTCTGTGATTTTGTGATATGTATTTCAGCGATAAATATATTTCAAGGAACATTTATGTCTTAATGACATTATATAGCGTATAGACGCTGATTTGCGTTTAGACGCATTTAAAGAAAAACATATACAGTGAAAATGAGTATAAACTCGGAGTGTCAAACTGTTGACAATTCCCTCATTGAAAAAAAAGGATGAGGAAGGGAAAGGCAAAGCCTCCATCATCAATATGATAAAAGAGATGCAGAAGAACATTTTGTTGCTTACAACTACTGTGAGCGAGTTACAAGAGAACGAGGGAACGAAGCGCAAGATCCAAGAATCGGATGAAATCTTTGTACATCTAAGTCGCGCGTAGAATTAAGTGACGTTTCTGATGAAGAGAAAGAGACGTGTTTGATGACATTTTAAACGAGGCAAATGAAGACATGGACACTGATTGTGATCATTTGCTTGACGATTATTGATAAGTGTGGCGAAGGTATTCACGAAAAAGTCGCCAAAGTAACAAATGATGGTGTTTGAAGGGTACTGGACACAAACAAAATAATGGAAGTGAGCGACAAATATAACCGACATAGAAATATGCAGAATCTGGTCACTCCAAAATGAAATGAGGAAATCTGAGCTCATTTAGGCCACAAAGTCCGAGGCTAAGACATTCGGATGCAAAGAACCCAGAAATTTTGTCGGCAAAGCCATTGTCCCACAATTACAACAAATTTATTTGCTGCTAAATGCAAAACAAAATGGGGAGACACTCTCTATGAAAGCGCTCACTACCTAAGCAATGGACAGTTTAAAACTTATGGCATAAGTCAACTTCCCTTACTTATGCAGCATTATACCTTCATCAACTGCATACGGAGTATATATATCTCAGTTGATTCGATACGCAAGAGCATGCTCTACGTATGAACAATTTCTAAAACGAGGTAAATTATTGACAAGCAAGTTGATGAAACAAAATTATCAACAGTCTTGTTTAAAGTCATCATTTCGTAAGTTCTATGGTCGATACAATGACCTTGTCAGCAAATACAATTTATAATTGAGTCAAATGCTGAATAACATTTTACATACTAATTGTTAGTCCATTATTTATACACTGAATTGACGACGGACTTTCTGTTATATCATGATTTTGACAACGAGCATACAGCAGGTGTGACCGGTCAACAGGGGATGCTCACTCCTCCACGGCACCTAATCCCACCTCTGATGTTTCGGAGGTCCGTGTTTGCTCTGCTCCTATTTAGTATTGTTTTAAGGACTTTGATATTGAATACTATTCCTTATCTTCATATCCTTCTTATGTCTATTGCGACCTGTGAAACAGGAGAAGAGAACTAATCATCCAACCCGAAAAAAAGAAGAATTCCGACATTGTATTCTAACGAATAACATGTCACAGACAAGTTATTTGGTGACGACCTTGGCAAAAAAGTTGAGGACATCTTAAAGTCCAACAAAGTTGGATCCAAAATATCAGGGTTTCACAAGTTTGACAAGCGCGGAAATCATAACTGCAAACAGCATGGACACATGCATAAATCTTCCAATTACGGAGAGTACAAGGCTAGTAATTTTTTAGGCCAGTACTGGGGATCAAATTACAAAAAGAGAAGAGCTCCAGCCAACAAAACAGAAGAAGCAATAGCTTCTACGGAATATGCAGATGATTTCAGAACACTAAAGAAAATTTTTCAGCGGGAAAAATATTAAAATGTATTGAAAATTGCATGGAAGTTAATCACGAATGACCACAATATTCTTAGCTATGTTAATGGCTACTCGATCGAATTTGACTCAGATCCATCACAGACTTTTATACCAAAACCAATCAAATTTAACAACACAGATTCAGTTGTAATAGACAATGACATTGGTGAGCTTTTAAAAAGGGAATTATTGAACTTGTCACTGCTGATGATGCTAATGGTAATGAACTTACAGCAAACATTTTTGTGAGACCAAAGAAAAATGAAATATTTAGAGTAATTTTCAATTTAAAACAATTAAACCAGTTTCCAGAATATCAACATTTCAAAATGGAAACATTTACGGCAACCTTAGGACTTGTGTCGGAATTTTTTTTTTTTGGTTTAATAGATTAGCAGGACGCATATTATTCATGTCCTGTTGATGAAAATGATAGAAAATATCTAAGATTTTATTGGAAGGGATCAAAATATCAATACACATGTCTTGCCATTGGATTAGCATCAGTCCCGAGAATTTTCACTCAAATGTTGAAACCGGCGTTTTCTACTTTACGGAAACGAGGACACACCAATGTAGCTTAAAGATTGCATTCAAGTCTATGGGGACAAGGAATTATTTTTAACATAAAACTTCAAATAACAAGAATATCAATGACAATTAAAAACATTTTTTTAACCAGATACGTTTTTTAACAAAAAAAAAAACCCATTGGTTTTTTTCAATAAAAAACACAGGGAGATATTTCAGGACACGTCCCTTCCTCACATGCGTATGATAATAATTTGGAATTATGTCTACTCTATACAAAGTGAGTATTAAACACTTATACATCTGTTATTTATTCAATTTAAGTGAATCTGTTGCTTTTAGGAATGCATTACCTTAACTTCTTTACTGCTAATTCAGAATCCAAATTCTTCAGCTAACTTGACTTTATCTTATATATGGGATCAGGTGCCATGGAGGAGTGAGCACCCCCTGCCGACCGGTCGCATGTTCTTGTGTATCGAATCAACTGAGAGATATTACCCGTATGCAGATGATGAAGGTATATTGATGCATCAATAAGGGAAGTTGACAATTGTTAAGTTAAAGACATCACGTTTATCATAGATTTGGATTGTTAGATTACCATTAAAATAACGTCTTTTTTTAGTAAAATATTCAAATATTAAACAGATGTGTCACACTCTGTGGTATTTTTTTTATCTCAAGCTTACCGGGATATATCGTATCGTCATGAGAATTGAAATAACCATTGTTAAATGACAATACATCGTCGATATATCTAAATTTTGAGTTGAAGGCCACAACAAGTGTTTTCTTCTTTTCACATATAAGTCGCCCGCGTGGCACAGTGCTTAGAGCGTCTTCTTTAGTTGAGCCTTACGTCGCGGGTTCGAATCCCATTGTGGGACATGGAGACCAGTCCTTTGGATGAGACCGTATAAACTGAAGTCCCGTCTCGCTGTAGGTGCTGGCACGAAAAAGACCTCTCATAAAGTTATTCTATTGGTTTCAGAAAGTGCTATTAGAATCAAATGGTTAACGGGTTTTGATGAAATATTTTCGATCTTATGTACAAAGTGTTAAAATTTTGGTAAGGTTTCGTCCGAAAGTGTTGAATAATTAATTCTTCGATAGGAGAGTAGGATTCTAGCAGCACTTTCATGGTACAGAGATTATTTCACATATCTTTTATTATAAATATAAATCATCCTCGACGTAGCATTTAACTTTTCGCTTTTAATTATGACATTTTTCTATTTATAGACGCCACATGATGACGTCATGGCGGAGTGCTTCTTGCAGTGGAAGTCCCGTTGAAGTCTATAGAATCGATAATAATAGGAAAAGTTTTATCCTTGACTTTTACGATTTATCAGTCCAAAAAAGTGTAAATTCGCCGATTTCTGATCTGCGTGCTGTCTTAACAGACCTGCGTTTAGCTGCAGATCTGTAGCGTTATGATTTTTGTCCCCCGCTTGAAAAGTGTGTTTGTATGTGACTTCAGTTCTGCATATACTTCACACTGGGTAAAGCGATTCTGTGGCCTAGTGGTTATGTCTCTCGCTTTAAAAGTGTTAGGTCCCTGGATCGAGTCTCGGTCGAACCTCTTTTTTTTTTTTAAATACTTTTTTTTTTACTAAATGATAATATTCAGCATGTGAAATGAAAAATTTATGAGGTTATAAAATCATCATTACAGTGTGATAAATATTCCATATAAAAAAAATCTTCTATACACATAATAAAGAATAAGCAATCAAATCTTTATATGCATATTGACATACATGTATTTTATTTGCTTCAGTAAACATGTACATGTATACATTTAATAATTCTACAAATTCAGTCAGGGGGAGCCGACTTTTTCCCTAAGCGGGGGACACGAATTCTCTGAATTAGCTTGTATATATTTGTCTTTGACCATAACGTTAATTTCTCTTCTACTTGAATACAAACATCGCTGCATTACTTACTTGTCTTGGGATATGATAACATGGGATATAATAGAGTTAACTAGTACAACTGATATCATCACAACATTGAAATGTGCATAAGTTTATAACGGATATATGCCGGATACGATTCTATATGTAAAATTATCAGACTGTTTGAAGCCCGTTACATGTAGTTATAAGAATTCAATTCGTAACATAACAAATTATTCGACAATTCGTTATCTTGAATTTAAACAAAATTATTTCGATGTTAAGTTAACTAACACTTTTGCACTTCTTTTGCTCTAAATATGAAAAAAAAACAATGAATTAATAATAAAAATGACTAAAATATTTTTTTCCTTTCAGGATGTGAAAGGGCAGGATTTTATGGGGTACATTGTGATTTGCCTTGCCCGTCACATTGTTTAGGAGATGTTTGTGACCCTATAGATGGAACATGTTATAACTGCACAGATGGTTGCGTAGGCAGTACGAACGTAAGTATTAATAAATCAGCCTTTTTTAAAATCCCTTTTGTTTAAATTCCTTTAAAAATACATATTTACCTAAGTGCAATTTAGGAATTGAAATATTTGAGTTTTTCATTGTTTCATATCTTGCAATGAATCAGTCGATATCGACATAGAATTAGTTGATGGACATGTAAAACTGACATACTATTATATCCTGATTCTTCTTTTTGTAAGAAGCAATAAACCCTTATCACCTGAATATGAAGTTTATGCTGCTTAGTTTATTAGATACTCAAGACCATGTACAAAAATCCTTAAAGGAGGAAAGCTATTGAAAAGCAAGTTGTTAAAACAAGGATGCCAACTATCACATAGTCGAACGTCTACGTTTCGAAATTAAAGTTCTTTGATCTTGTCAGAAATTAAAAATTATTATAATTGAATTTATGCGAGAAGCGTTGATTTTTTACAGCTAAACCGGACCAATCTAAGGAAACTCATCTGTGATATAATTATTTAAACTAAAGGTTAATTAAAAGATAGTAATGGACCAAACTAATGCAATAAATATCGTTGATCGGGAAGACATTGGTTGATTGATTGTCTGTTAACGTCCCTTTAGAGAATATTTCATCATATGAAGACGCCACCACTTGCCGGTGGAGAGCTGCAATTTATATCCTATACTCGGCCCCCAGGGCCATTGAGCAGAGAGGGATCATTTTCCTGCAAGCACGGGATTTCGGTTTATATGGTCTCATCCGAAGGACCGATCTCCAAGTCCCAAAGTGGGATTCGAACCCATTACGTAAGGATCAACGCCTTACTTAGCGACTCTATAGCAGACGTTCTAACCACTGCGCCACGTGGGCGACAAGGGAAAAGATGGTATTCAACTGTCCTCAAACTCTTTCCTGTCCCTTTATCCTTACATTATATTTTTTGTCATTTATTTTTTCGGAAAATAAGTTTGAAGTGAGATAGTTAATAATTCTCAGTTGATTCGATACACAAGAACATGCCCTTCGTATGAACAGTTTCTAAAACGAGCTAGATTATTGACAAACAAGTTGATGAAACAAGAATATCAGCGGCCCCTTTTATAGCCATCATTTTGTTCTACGGTCGATACAATGACCTTGTCAGCAAACACAATTTATTTTTGATATTGTATACCAGTACATAATAGAAATGCTTGTAATCCCAAACCTTTAACTAGCGTCAAATCAGTTGCAAACACCAAATGAGAAGATGGTTATTCCCAATGAATGCATTTCTTTTATGTTTGCATTTTATTTTGTTATAATTTGATTTATAAATAAAATACGTCATTAATGTTTTTTTTGATTATGTCACCAGAATCAAAATCATCAGTCGCTCTTGTTATAATTATACTGAACAATTCACTGTGTAAAAATGACCTTACATTTCAGCTTGTTCTCCTGGAACATATGGTTTTCAGTGTAAAGAAATTTGTAAAGGCCACTGTGTCGGGGGATGCAATTCTATTACTGGTGACTGTGACAATGGATGTGATCCAGGCTGGTTGGGTGAACATTGTGATAGTGGTAAGGTCATTTTTCTCATTACATCATCAATTTACATCTGACCCCTATCAAGCCTGATTGATATACGACCAACAGTCAAACACGTTTCTACTCCCTTAGCACATGGTCCATGGGGGAAAAAGGGTGTAATCAGTTTTAGGGGAAAATATGACTGAAAACTTTGACTAAAAATTGGTAAAGATATTTAATTGAAATAATCATCTTTGAATAAGTTATATATTTTATCAGGAAACGTATTTTTCGAGAGAATGACATTTTACAAAACATTTTCTTAAAATAAATAAGAAATCGTTAATTAGAAAATTTAACATTTGTATAAAACTATCTTCTTTTTATCCTTCTTAATGTATTTGATCGGAAACCCAATACAACTTTATTAAAACAACATATCTTGAAGTAATGAAAAGAGAAGGAAAACATACTTTCCCTTTAATCTTGCTGAGTCGTGAACATTCTGATCACTAACACAAATCTTAGTTCGCTTACACTGCTTTATTTTTTAGAATGCTCCGAAGGATTCTATGGACAAGGTTGTAAGTTTACCTGTGGCAATTGTCGAAACGGCGTTGGATGTCGTAAAGCAGACGGATTCTGTGTAAACGGATGTGATGCTGGGTATAAAGGATCCATCTGTAAGGAAGGTAAAAAATCACTAAGTACATGTAGTTTTAATAATGAATGAAACATCAAATACAACTGGTTATGCATTTAAGTTAAGTATATTTCAAAAAACCTTGAATATTGTCTAATTCTGTTACATATCCTTTATAGTCTGCACAGGGGGATATTTTGGAGAAGGGTGTTTACAATTTTGCAATGCTACAACTCCTTGTAATCCCGTGAACGGTGTATGTTGCGGGTCTATGAGACACTATACAACTGTTGGTAAGTACAAGTGGGATTAACATATCTTATTTTTATAAGAGATTAACGTGAAGATCTTATCAATAGTCATCATGGTAATATAACGCGCTGAAATACCTTTCTTACATTTTAAGCGCCTACTACATGTAAATGTCCAACATGTCCGAAACAACAGCCATGTCCAACATGTCCCAAACAACAACCATGCCCAACATTACCACCTCAAATGACGACACATCAAGCCCATCCAAAGGCCTCCTCATCTGCGGATAAAGTTTGGAGCATGAATGTCATTTGTTCCATTCTAATTTTATTAGCTTGTTGTAAATGACATTACTGTAATAGTTCTTAATTGTACCAGTGCTTCAAAAGTAAGATGGGAAGTAAATCTTGCTTTTTTTTTTACATGTAGTTCAAAGCCCTAACCAATATGACGTCATCATGGTAACATGACGCAATTTGAACAATGATATACGTTACAATTACTGTATTTTGCAATAAAATAATTGAAAAAGGTGAAGCAAACAAAGTACATGAATAATAACTGTATTGAGAATTTAAGGAGAATATTCCTCTTATCCAAATTTAGCTTTATAAAATCCCAATTATGATTTTCATCTACAACAATAGCATTGGACTCAAATGAAATATTGTTTGAAGTATCGAAGCGTTGCTTACTTTTTTTAGAAATGAATATTATACTTTCTCATGATATGTAAAATAAATTAAATGGTTAATAGAAAGTTATTTTTTTTTTTATCTCCCATTAAATTAAAAACATAAAAATGAAAATACTAATTACTATAATGCTTACTTATCGCTAGCTCTGTGTTCGGTAAATCGTTAGTTCGAACTCGGCCGCGATTGACTTTTATCGATAAAGGATTGATAGCAACTGTTCCTTTGCCGTGCGGTAGTCTTCTTGAGGCGAATGTTGCAGGAAATAACACTAAGCAACTTTCCAGTTCTAATCACAGTCAACACATTTCAATAGCACATGCAAATATGAAATATAAATAACAAGAATATGAATAATATATTACATGAATAAAAATAATACATAATTATATTCTGTTTCTCTAATGAGGAATATAAAATACCACAGCAATCCTGAGCTTCAGCAAAAATACCCAGTCGTTGTTAAGAACAGATTTCAAATTTTGACTGATGAGAACAACAGCATAAGATACGAAAGGTTTTTAAAAGCCAATCAAGAAGCAATGAAAGAATGTCTCCCAAAACGAGTTAAAATCAAGAAATCACTTAGGTCATCAGACCCCGAGTCTCTGAAGCTCGCCAGAAAGCACAAGAAGCCCAAAGGCAATTTGAGTCATCTAAACTGACGTGGACAAAGATCTGTGATCTGTAGCAGCAAATAACCTTTATCAAGCATACAAGCTGGCACAAGAAGAAGAACTAGCTGAACAGATACAAGGTATTGAAACTGTACATGGAGAGCAAAGGGACGGAGAGGCATGGAAAGTCGTTAATAAGATCACTGGTAGAAAGAAAGCAAAGGAAAGACAAGTAGCCGGTTGAGCCTTAAAGAGAGTCAGCACATGGTATACGCACTTCAAGAATCTCTTAAGAAATCAACCTGATGTAGACGAGGAAATTCCAAAGGTGTTCGATGATATCGACATCAATGATGAACCCTTCACTCTAGCTGAATACAGAAAAGTGAAGTCCTCCCTGAAGCTAGGCAAGGTAGCAGGTCCGGATGAAATCACCGCGGAAGTCTTCAAACCGTGTGGCTTTGATCGTGTTTGTTTAGATTTCTGTAATGATGCACTCGTCAACAATGACGAACCAGATACATGGTCATTCATGAACATTGTAACTGTGCCCAAGTCTGGCGACCTATTGATGACTGATAACTACAGAGGCATCAGCTTGATATGCATCATAGTCAAGATTTTCAATCGGCTCATACTAAATCGTATCAGGTGTGTCATCGATCTACTGCGTACGTCTCAGAATAAATCAGAATGGTTTTCGCCCTGGAAGAACAACAGTAGCACAAATTCTTGCCCTCCGTCGAATAATCGTGTCAAAGCCAAGAACTTGAAAGCAATCTTTACTTTTATAGATTTTCGGAAAGATTTGACTTCATACACAGAGGTTAGATGATTCGCATACTCAAGGCATATGGAATACCGTCAATCTTCTTCGAGCAAGCGAAAATATGTACACTAATACCATGGCCAAGATCGTAACACCTGATGGAGAAACTGGTATGTTTGAAATAACTGCTGGAGTTTTGCAGGGAGATACCTTAGCACCAATAGTACTGGACTATGCCCTAAGAAAAGCCATTTCTTGAAATGAAGAGGAATTGGGTTTCACCATACTGCCTAGAAAATCCAGAAGACACCCAAAACAAGTTCTTACTGATCTTGATTCTGCTGACGACATTTTCTTACTATCAGATGAAGTTGTCCAAGCACAGAAACTGTTATCTAGAGTAGAGAGGGAGTGAAAGAAAGTTGGGCTATGTATCAATGCCAAGAAGACTAAAGTCCTCCCCTTCAATACTGACAACCCCACTGCACTCAAAACCATAGATGGCACTGAAATCGAATGGGTAGAAGATTTTTAAATATCTTGGTTCCAGGGTCGAAAGTTCAGAAAAGAACCTAGCTGTCCGAAAAGCACTATCCTGGCAGGATCTGAGCAAGATGTCCAGAATATGGCGCTCAACAATGCGAGGTGATCTCAAGTTGCCTTTCTTCATAGCCACAATCGAGTCAATTCTGCTCTATGGCTGTTAGAGCTGGACCCTGACAGTAGCCCAAGAGAAGTCACTAGACGGAACCTACACACGCATGCTTCGTAAGGTTCTAGACATTCACTGGTCAAGCCAGATTCCCAACGAGTTCTTATATGGTAACCTCCCAAAGGTCAGTGATAAAATAGCCTCCAGGAGATTGCAGCTAGCTGGGCATTGCTTCCGTCATTCAGAGCTCAGCACCCAATCATTGGTACTGTGGGAGCCAACTCACGGACGCTGTATGAGAGGTAGACCCAAGGCCACGTTTTGGACACACTAAAGCGTGACACAAAGACAAGGGATACAAATGAACTAGCTTCCCTAATGGCTGATAGAAAGAACTGGCGTGGTCATGTCGTTAGTCGTCTAAGGACGACCGAGTGAGTGTGAGTGTGAGTGTGATAGAATGGTGTTTGTCACAATGTTTTAAGAAATGTCATTTTACGTAGAGCATACTCGAATCAACTGAGATATATAAACTCTGTATACAGGTAATGAAGGTATATTGCTGCATAAGTAAGAAAAGCTGACGACCGAGAAATAAAGTCTTCACGTTTACCATAAAGCTTGGTTGTTAAATCACTATTAACATCTTAGAATAAAAAATATCGAAACCATCGTACATTCATGGCATTCTTTTCCCCTTTTAACTTTGAATATTACCAACAGCTCGCACTCTCTGAAAAACTAATAACAAATCTTTTAAAGTTAATGTCCTGGATATATGTCATAGACAAAAAAATTAATTATCGCTTTCTTAGTTTTTTGTTAAAATTTAATCAAGGCTGTTGTCAAATAATGACCTTGTGTAGAGAATAGTGATCCAAACTCTTCTTTGATACTAGTAAATAATAGAAAATCTTTTCTACACTTTAACTTTACAATTTAATTAACAAAATATGATACAACAAAATAAAATGCTTTGGTTCCAAACATTGTTTGGGTTACACTTCTGTCTCTGGTCGCTAAGGAGGCTCAGACACCTCGTTCCAGTGCGAAGAGCTTACACTTCCCCCTCTCCAGTGCCGAGGGGATTACACGTCCATCTTGCGTTTAAGACATTTAGATTTTTTTATTTATACAAAATTTTATTCACATAAGTGAATGGGATTGGGCAGCAGGCAAAGCCTATTTTAGCCCTCTCCCTACAAGGTCAAAATGAACACACAATATATAGATATAAGAATAAATAGACAAACATAGTAACAAAAACAAAAGAACAAAAACAAAAGAGAAAAAAAAAAGTAGAAAGAGAGAGAGAAAAAAAAATTACAATGAAATACATGTACTGGTTATAAAGTCAGTTGGCATGAGTAACATACATTACAATTCAAATAAAACGTTTGGTTGCTGCGATGAAAGCATGTACTGCTTGAAATATTTGAGTATTAATATTTAGTCCATGATTGGGACTACCATACAAAAGTAAATCAAGTTCATGAGTTTGATCACAATCAATAATATTTTGAATTGTTTGGAAAAGTACATTTCTTGGAGAGTTATATTTTGGACAAGCAAAAAAATAATGATGAGCATCTTCAACAGAGTCAATACAGTATTCACACATTGGTGTTTCTGATAAAAATTGGTTATATAAGTCTGACTTTAAATTACTTGCATTATTTCGCAATTGGCAATGTATTATATTGTACTTTCTTATTCCAAAATGATAAATTTCTTTACCTTTTTTACAATAATAAGAATTTAAAAGACTTTTAAATGAAGATATTCCAGGGGCATTTCTGATATAATCAGGCAAATCATTTCATAGTTTAATAGTTGATGGAAAGAAACTTTCCATATATGATGTAGTTCTAATAGAAGGAATTTTGAATTCTGCATCATTATTTCTAAGATTATAGGGGTGGTTTGTAGGACGAAAAGGTTCAATCAAGTCCTTTAAATATTTAGGTGAATAGCCATTTATGATTTTATATAAAAGTAGCAATTTATGAATATTCCTACTAGTTTGTAAAAGATCCCACCCTAATTCATCATACAATTTTGATCTAGAGGAATTTGATCTTAATCCAGTAATAATTCTACCTGCTTCAACTTGGATATCTTCTAAAAGTTTTGCATCTTTTTCAGAACAATTGTCCCAAACAACATCAGAATATTCTAAAACAGGTCTAATAAATGCAAAATATATCTTAATAAGTGTTTTTCTTTTCACCTTATACTTAAGCATTCTGAGGATATTTAGTCGTTTTGTAGCTTTTTCATGAATTATTTGTATATGCGAAGTCAATTAGACATTTAGATTTGACGGATACGGGCCGAAATCTCTACATAACTATACAGGAATGACCAGTTAGACCTGTTAGATATCATACACAGAATAATGTAGATACATGTATACAAGTTACGCTGTGAAAGGTTACAGTGCAATACGTACAATGCAATAATTGCTATACTTCACTATGGCACGCCGATTGGTTCAATATTATTTTCTGCACGACCTTAAACAAAAATTACACGAGTAAGTAAAAACTTACACATAGTTGGGAAAGTATACACAAAGTTATTGAAATTTACACAAACTATAGAAAAACTACACAATCAACAAAATATTTACACGATACAGTGAGAAAATTACACAAACGTAAAAACGAAAACTGCACGAGTGAGAATACAACATCGACATAATATACGACGCATCCTCATTGCGCACATTTCATTAATATTCATTAGAGAACGCTCAGGGTGGCTTGGATGCTTGAAACATAAACCTATAAATTTATCCTAAAGGATGAGTAGCGTGTTAGTAATATTTATTTAATCTTTTTAAAAAGGATTCAGTCTTTTAGAATCCGCTAGACTCTCAAGAATATGTACAATGTGTTTTATAAATGTATAAATTTACACACAATCTTAAGTATGGAATATGAACACCCCCGATTAAAAACATTCTACACATGTATTTATAAATAACGTAAAAGGGATATTACCAGATGTGTGTTTAATTGTTAGATTTTTAAATTGTGTCATTCCTCTATCATTGTCTATATAGCAATTTCTTTTGAAAGTGTAAAAAATTGATATAGTAAAGGTCTTCATAAAAAATAATAAAAACAGCATGTGATGTAATACAGGGCAGTTAACAACAAATCAAACTCTTCTCCTCCACCACCCACTGTGTGTACGTCGGTAATAATTAAGGATGTGGATGCGTGACCTTTTCATATAGAGAGAACCCTCCCTGCTGGTGAAGGAATGAAAGACACCTGTACGCTAATCGATTTATAGTTATTCGACATATCAATAATACCTTTTGATTAAGGATTACTAGCAATTCATACAGAGATTTTGAAGCATTGTTGCGATCATCTGGGTTGTGGAATTTGACAGAAAACTTTTTGGAAATAAACAGTAAAAAAATAAAAATAAGGCAAATAATTGCGCAACTTTAAGATTTATATTGAAACGATCGAATATAATTTTTAATTCTTTTATATAACTATGTATGTGACAAAGTAGAAAATGTAGTCTTTAATTTTGAACAATGTGTAGTGATTTCATAAATATCCATGTAAATGTAGAAAATTGTATGTAAATTGTAGTCCTTTTAGTTATGTGAATTTATGCTTAATATATAATTTTTTTATCGAGTTTGCTTTGAATAGGTAAAATGCATATAAAGGAGTTTAAAAAATTTAAAATTATAATATACAGACACATATAATATAGGTATAGCATCGCTTTTGATAGTGGGAAGGGGGTTGGAATTTTTTTTGACAAATTACCTGAAAAGCCTAATTGCATGACAAGCGAAAAAAAAGGCGGAGGGGGGGGGGGGGGGGGGGGGTGTCTAAACTCGAAAATCCTATTTCGTTGAGGTAGTGAGGCACCTTCAATAGTCCACCTTCTTTTCGAAACACATAAGCATATATTACTTAGATTTGAAGTACCAAACAAAAAGGGGGTGAGGCTTTTCAGTGGATATTTACGATAGAAAAAAGTTATGTTTGCCAAAGAAAAGAAAACGAAAATGGGGAGGGACATGCCCCTCCTGATGCTACTGGCTGAAATATTTTTCTATGAATTTAAGCGTACATGAAGTAGTCGATCGAAATCAGGATTGCAATTCAACTTAACACTATAACGATAAATATTGAAATTAACCGTCCATACCCTGGAATTTGCGCTCGACCTGTAAAACATTTGAAAATTGAAGATCAGGGGGTCAACCAGCATATAAGGAAAATTTACTGTTGCAAAGTCTATAATACTCAGAAAAAAGTAGGGAGGAGGGGGACTTCTACAGGCCCGTTTGCCGATTAATTTCATTTTATGATTATACAGTCATGTTCTTGTTATAATGGCCATAGATTTGGGTTGAAAAGTGTTATTACCAAAAACTTAAATTTAGTGTTTGGGAAATAATAAATTATAAAAATTTTATGAATATGAATTCTAAATGTAAAGAGAATTTGTTTTCTTTGAAAATATTTGCAAAAATCGTGCTCTATTTGGAACATGATGTGTTTGCATTTTTCAAGAATGATAATTGAACTACAATTAAATGAATTGAAAAGCATTGAATTGAATTAAATGAAATGAATTGAATGAATTACAAGTTCTATATTCTTTCCATTTATTATCAAACTGCAGTATCCATTCCCATTTTATTTATGTGTAACATTGTATGTATATGTATTAAGTAATTCACAATGTTTTAATAGTCTTGGTGTGTCATTATGGTCCAACGATTTGAAACTTAAATAAATTTATACTGGGACTCCAACCGATCCACGAACCAGGTCCGCTACTGATCATGTGTTTTTCCATAGCCAGGATTATTTGAGTAGAGTTTTGTTATTTTATTTGGACAAATTTAATTAACAAAAATACAAAAGCGCATGTACATAGAGTATATAAGTATATTCTCCGTTTATCTGGTCCTTTTTTTTTTTTATTAAAAATGAAAACATTTATCAAGTAATCGCCATTACGAATGAGGGCAACGCTTACAAGAAATATCTTGTTTTTATTTCGAAGTTTATAACTGAAAATATGAAATATCATGGAAAAAATCATAACAAAAAGTAGGCTACAGATATCCAACCAAAATTGATATCGGATATTTTATAAGTTTGGATACATATGTAAATAGAAATAAAATATTTTTATGTTTGACATTAAAAATACGTTGTGTACATCTAAGGTAATCCTCACTTTTTAAATTTAAAAATGTACACATTTGTATATATCCAGCCAACTGAATATTTAATTTCCTATTCCGAAATGGGGAAAAAATCTCCTCAAATGATTTTTTTAAATCAAGATCCTTGTTAGCCGTACTGTACGTTCATCGTTAGGTACTATTAGTTCGAGCCGAGTGCATCATACGCAATGGTACTTTTTTTTTTTACCCCGCATTGTAGCACAAACGTACCGATTCATTCTTGTTACAATTTTTGTCCGGCATCATATAATACATCCCCGATCTCGGTCAATATAAGAAAAACATAGTATTTTTCAAAAAGCTTTTAAATACTCTCGCATAGATCAGATGGAAAAACTTCATTCGAAATCGGATTGTAAAAAGACACTTCTATTCTCGATAACATTCAGCTTAGCATACACAAAAAGATAAAGAGTACAGAAAACCAAGAACACTATGAATATTCTATGTGCATAGTAATGATATGCGCAGCTGTATGCGCAGTAAAATTGTTTGTGTAATTTTTAGTTTCCTCTGCTCGTGCAATTTTCGATTTTTGTTTGTGCATATTAAACCCTTTAATCGTGTAAAAAAAATTCGGATTCGTGTATTTTTCGTTATGTTTGTGTAAAAATCTTTTAAACTATGTGCAATTTTTCCCGACACGTGCATTTTTATTTTACTCGTGTATATTTTTCTTCTAGCTCGTGTATAAAATCGTGATCGTTGTGCAGAAAATAATTTTGAACCAATCGGCGTGCCATACTTCACAACAGTTATTACAAAACATAGAACTGACAAATAAAGACACAAACAATCCACCGTACAATTAAGACTCAAACACTTTCAAATACAGTGTAACTATAAATAACAGAACTTAAATGATTTATATGACATGGAATAGCTTCAAGTTGCATATTTTTGAAATTCTGTGTTTAGGTGTTTTAAAATATTTACATGTACAACTTTATAAAATAATAAAAACAAACGCAAATAAGGCTTACCTCAGAGAAGCAGGACCATACCAAAAATTCTAAATAAAGGCTGGGTTGAAATAGCCTCAGTGGTTTGCCATGTGTATAATACAAATCAAATAAATCTTGAGAAGTTTTGAAAACGTCTACCTGGACTGCTGTGTCCAAACTGAAGCACGGGCTTACCAATGTTTTAAAGGTTCAGTGATTTGAGGAATAAAACGGGTTTAAATGAACCCAGTGAAAAATGGAGGCTCCCCACAGGTGAATACAAATTACTTGCGTGTTCGATTAGGAGATTTTAATGTGACAACTACCTCCAATTTTTCAAAAGTACGCAGTACTTTAAAACACATAAATATTTAAAAATGAGAAAACAAACCCGAATCTTTACAAAATGGCAAACTATTTACATAAGGTTACAAACGACTAAGGTAATCTGTACCTACGTTTTCTTTTCCCTTCATAGCTTGGATTCTAGGTCGATACGGCTGGAGACTGCGTGCCCAGCGCAATAATCTAGGATTAGTGAAGTTTGACTGATTGAGATACATAGTGGACTATGATCAGTCTCTAAAACAAACTCTTGGCCGTATAAATACTTTTGTTTCTGAATGGCCCAAACAATAGCCAAACATTCTTTCTCCACTGCTGCGTACGCACTTTCACACTCTTGCAGCTTTCTACTCGCGTATGCTACTGGTAAATTTTGATCATCTTCACTTTGTAACAATACAGCCCCTAAACCTCGATCAGATGTATCAGCTTGGAGTATAAAAGACTCCTTTATGTTTGTTAGTTTCAAAATAGGGGAATGAATTAAGGACGACTTCAAAGACTGAAATGCAATGTCATGACATTTTCCCACACAAGTTTGGTTGGACATCCTTTCCTAGTCAAATTTGTTAGTGGCAAAGCAATGCATGCAAAATTCGAAACAAACTTACGATACGTCTACATTTTTCATGTCGCTCAAAACTTTCCGCATCAATCGTGAACAAAGTTGCTGGCGCTGTAACTAAACCAAAGGGCATAACACAATATTGAAATAACCCTTTACTTGTTCTAAAAGTTGTCTTTGGATTAGATGCCTCTGTCAGTTTTATTAGGTCACCTGAGTAAACTCAGGTGACCTATTGCTATCCGTTTTCGTCCGTCGTCGTGCGTCGTCCGTCGTGCGTCGTCCATCGTGTGTTAACATTTGAACATTTTCAGCTTCTTCTCTGCAACCACTGAACCAATTTCAGCCAAATTTAGCACAAAGCATCTATGGGTGAAGGGGAACAAAAATTGTGAATTTCATGATCCCTGCCCCCCTGGGGCCTGAGGGGTGGGGCTAAAATCACTAAAATTAATCCAAACTTTAAAAATCTTCTTCTTTACTCCTGGACATCAAGCAGTCAAAATGTTTGCATGTTTGTAATCAGCATTGAGTTTTCTACCAAAATTGTGAAATTCATGGCCCTGGGGTCAGGGGTTCTAGTGCTAGAGCGGGGCTAAATAAGTATATAGTGAAAATGCATTATTTCTTTGAAAATCTTCTTCTCTGCTCCTGGGTATTAAATAGACCAACTAAGTGCATAGTTATGATGAGCAAGAGTGCCTCTATCAAAATTGGGAATTTTATGGCCCCAGGGTCAGGGGTTCTGGTGTTAGGGTGGGGCTCTATTGATTATATATGGTGAAAATACATGGATTCTTTGAAAATCTTCTTCTCTGGCCCTTGGTATTAAATAAACTAACTAAGTGCATAGTTATGATGAGCAAGAGTGCTTTTACCAAAATTGTGAATTTTGTGGCCCCAGGGTCAAGGGTTCTGGTGTTAGGGGGGGGGGCTCTATTGATTATACATGTATAGTGAAAATACATAATTTCTTTGATAATCTTCTTCTCTGTTCCTAGGTATTAAATAAACTAAGTGCATAGGTATGATGAGCAAGAGTGTCTCAACCAAAATTGTGAATTTTATGGCCCCAGGGTCAAGGGTTCAGGTTTTTTGGGGGGGGGGTACTCTATTGATTATATCGTGAAGATACCTGAATTCTTTGAAAATCTTCATCTCTGCTACTAGGTATTAGATAAACTTACTGCCTCTTCTAAAATTATGAATTATATGGCCCCAGGGTCAGGGGTTCTGGTGTTAGGGCGGGGCTCTATTGATTATATAGTGAAAATAAATTAAATCTTTGAAAATTTTCTTCTCTTTCTCTTGGTATGAAGCAGATGAACTACCTAAATAGTTATGATGAGCAAGGGCCCTTATCTTGCAGAATTGTGAATTCAAGGCCCCAGGGTCAGGGATGGGGGGCTCTACTTATGTACTGAAAATGAATTAATTATTTGAAATCTGCTCTTTTGTATTTATAAAACATTTATTTGATTTTTGATAGACAATTTTAAGTGTGCCTTTTTAAAATTTGTGCAATGTGTGGACCTAGGGTCAGGGGTTTATGTCACAGTGTTAGGGGCACTACTGATTATTGCTGAATATTACAGATTAGTTGGAATGAAATTTTGTTCCCTACCCTGCGTATGGATATTCAGTAACCAAGCTAAGCAACTGCTAAGTGTATTGTTATGATGATCAATGGTGCCTCTTTCAAAATTGTGAATGCCATATAGCATTTGGCTTAAAACATGAATCAAATTCAATAAACTGGAAAGTTGTTGCATAAGCTCAGGTGACCTATAAGGCCTGTGGGCCTCTTGTTTGACAATACCCCTTTGATAAGTCAAATTTTGAGAAATATTTGTCCCTTGCCAATTTTGCAAACATTTCATCGGCATCTGGTATTGGTTCAGAGTCAAAAATTGTCTGTCTGTTTAGTAGCCTAAAGTCAATACAAAACCGATTGGTACCATCCTTCTTTGGAACAATAACTATTGGTGAACAAAAAGGAGACTCAGACGGTTCAATGATTTTTGATTTTAACCGTTGATATTGCCGTGACTTGCTCAGAATCAAGTGTCGGATAGTTGTCTAACTGTCTTTCCTGTGTTGCCTCTCTCACACAATCCACAAATGTAGCATTTACTGTACCAAATACACTTTCATCAGTCACAACAAGAACATTGTTACCTCGTGCTCTTTCGACATCTTTCTTAAGAAAGGTTATATGAAAGGTCTTTACCTTGCCATTCATTTTTAGCTGGTGATCTTCACGGTTTACCTTCTTTACATTGTTAAAAGGGCCTTTCCACTGAAGAATTAACTTGTTATGGTCTGTAGGCATTAAAATAAAAGATTTGTCACCTACCTCTAGAAATCTATTTATAGCTCTCTTGTAGTACTTCTCGTACCTGGTGGCAGATTTTTCAAGGTTTTCTCTGGCAAGCTGGTCCATGGAATGCAATCTCTCTTTCAGATCAAAAACATACTGAAAGATTGTTTTCACGTTTGAATCTTCTATTTCCTTTCCCTGGAACAAAGTTCTTTCACAATAGCCATTGGAACTCGTACTAACATTCCATAAACTTATTCAAAAGGAGAAGACACCAAACTTCCCTGTGGTTACACTATAAGCAAAGAACTCTGCATTTAAATACTCATCTCTGTCCTTGGGCTTTTCTGCACAAAATCGTTTGAAGATTTGCTTTAAAGTTTCATTAAAGTGTTCGACTAACCTATTACAGGAGGGGTGATAAGGTGTGGTTGTCCACTGCGTCATAGAAAATGAGACGACTTACCTCCTACATAAGAGGGGATGTGAATCGTTTACCTATGTAAACATTTCTCTTAGTATACCTACCCTGGAGAAATTTTGATTGGCGAATGATTAAATATTTGAATGTGCCGCTTCATGTCTATCAAACTGCCACGAAGTGACGGGAAAAAATAATAAATTTTATTTTATTATTGACCAATCAAAACTTACCAATTTATTCAGTGTGGATAAAGCGGAAGTAAGGCAGCATAGCGAAATTCTTAGCCACTTGGAGGTATAAAAACATCCTTTTTCTTCGTAGGAACGGCATTGGAGTGAAACGAAACGGTACATATATTGATAGTAAATTATATGTGAACGATTAATTGCGTTAAGTCTTCTGAGGAATGCCCATTCTACCCCAAACCCGAATTTGCCTTTACCCTTCTTTTTTATACATGCACATACTATATCTTTACATTAACTTCCAGTGCCCGTGCTTCAAAGTGCCGAGCGCATGGCGAAGGAACAGTTGCTACCCATTTTTATCGACTTAGGTCAGTCGCGGCCGAGATTCGAACTCATGACCTCCGACGAATCAAGCGCTCTACCGAATGAGCTACCGTGAACGGTAGCACTAGTATTGAAGAAAATGGCATATAAAACTTTCCCTGTGCTCTGACAATTCTTTGCTATTTCCAGACCTTTGCTGATTTGGTCAAGTGTATCCTGTTCTAAATTTTCTAAGCAATGGATTCAGGTTTCATATCTGTTAACTGTAATTTTGGATTTTTAGAAATAAATATTTGTAAAATTTCACAGGTAACCGTTTTCACATATTTGTTTAAACATGATGTAATCATGAAGAATAACAATTTTTTTGGTGTTAAATGTATCTTGAAACAGTGTTAACCGCCCCTACATCAGTGGCGGATCCAGAAATTTTGTAAAGGGGGGGCCCGAACAGTTTGAGGCCTGGGTGGGGGCCCACAGCCACACCAAATAAACATCGATTTGTAAAATATTGTGAATTTTTGGATTAAAAAGGGGGGGGGGGGGCTCGGCCCCCTGGGCCTCCCCTCTAAATCCGCCACTGTACTTATACCTATCAAATTTGCTATGCGTTGGATAATCAATCAAACATTATCAGTGATAAATTGTTGAATTTTGACATATACATCAGTTGTTGTTAGCTCTGGTTGCCATGGACGATTGACATCTTAGATGCCCATTCTATTATTTTTTTATCATTAAAAATAAATACACCTTCTCCTGTGTCTATAAAACAACAGGCTGCTGTCAATATAATATAAATCAAAGAATATTTCTTTAAAATTCCTTTTTACAGCAGCTTTAATGAACTTTCTAACTTCACTCTTGTTTACAGATCTTTTACTATTCATTTTGTATGCAGTGTCTCAAATTGGTGCATGTATTTTAGATTCCTACAACGAAACAAATTAATGGAACGAAATTTGTCTCATAAACAGCTATCACTTTATTCATTTCAATATTCAATCCTGAGACAAAGCCATGCTTAATGTCGTACGATTCCTGTGTTGTATGCCATAGCATGAAGGATATTATTTATTGAACAGTCGTCGTATGTTTGGTCAGTATTCCTGTTTTTTCCATCTGTTTCACAATTTGCAGTTTCATAATATTAAAAAAGTCCTTGATAACACTTAAAATAGAATTTATGGAAGGCTCAGTATTTGTCTTTTGAATCAAGTTTGTTGAAGTAGACGGAACAGGTTGCATTTATGGAATAAATACTGGTACGTAAAGAGAAGAGCACGCCAAAATTAGTGCAGAATAAAAATGAAACTTGTTTTCTATTTCACAATTGCAATGATTTTGCAGATATGTTGCTGTTCGACAGGTCTAGATAAAAAAGACGGCAATTCCAAACTTGCATCACTAAAGTCTCTTATTTTAGATAATGCCCAGGCCACCATTAAACTGAATTCCTCGTCACTAAAGAGCTTGGTCGATATATCTGATACTGGTAAGTACATATGAAAAAATTTTAAATTAATGCTTTCGTAGATTTCATACTTCACAGTATGTATATTGACTGAAAAAGGAAAAAAGAAATTTTATACAGTCATCTATCAACATACATGTAGATATGTTGATTGGATATTTAATGAAGAATATTATTTATATTGTATACACCACTGTACATTGACTGTATCAATAACATTTCAATAAACATCCTCACTGTTGGGGACCTGCTCAGCAGCTAGAGGAGACTCCTAGAATAATATAGAACTTCAATGAAACATATGGAGATAACGAACAGCATCCAAGACCCTAAGTCAATAATACAAAATAGGAGCAGAGCAAACATGGACCTCCAAAACAACAGAGATGGGATCAGGTGCCATTGAGGAGTGAGCATCCTATACCGACCAGTCACACCCGCCGTGTGCTCCTTGTCATGATCGGGAAATAATTGAAAAACCCGTCGTCAATTCAGTGTATAAATGAAAGACTAACAATTAGTATGAAAAATGTCAGTCAGAATTTGACTCAAGATAAATTGTATTTGTTGACAAGGTCACTGCATCAACCATAGAATTTATAGAATTATGACTTTATACGAGACTGCTGATATATTTGTTTCATTAAGTTGTTTGTCAATAATGTACCCCGTTTTAGAAATTGTTCATACGTAGAGCATGCTCTTGCGTATCGAATCAACTGAGATTTATAAACACTCCGTACGCTGGTGATGAAGGTATATTGCTGCATAAATAAGGGAAGTTGACGATAAAAAGTTAAAATAATCACATTTATCATATAGATTGGTTATTAGATTACCATTAACGTCTTTTCAAGTAAAATGTCCAAATATGAAACAGATGTGTCAGACTCTGTGGTATTTTTTTTTTATCTGAAGCTTACCAGGATATATCGTATCGACATAAGAATGGAGATTACCATTGTTAATCGACAATACGTCGTCGATATATCTAAATGTCGAGTTGAAGGCCAGAGCAAGTTTTTAAGTTGTTAATTTTGGTGAAATATTATGCTTGTGATTTCAAATTTTCCAAACCGTTCATGGTAGCTCAGACATTAGAGCGCTCGCTCCGTGATCGAGAGGTCGTGAGTTCGAATCTCGGCCGCAACAGACCTAAGTCGATAAAATAATGGGTAGCAACTGTTCCTTCGCCATGCGCTCGGCACTTTAAAGTGAAAGTTGCAGGTCCTTCGGATGAGACCTTAAAAGCCGAGGCCCCTTGTCAGCGGCAGGCATTGAAAAAAAGATCTCTCACTGCTCAATGGCCTTGAATGCCGAGAAAAGGTCAAAATTTGAAGCCCTTCACCGGCATACGGTAACGTCTCCATAAAAGTGAAAAATTCTCGAGAGGGACGTTAATCAATCAATAAATCAAATTGTCAAACGTTTCGTGGAATTTTTAGGTATACACATCTGATTTACGCTACTTCTTGAATGTATTGTTGCACAGTGCTCTTGAAGTTTCTCTCCTCATAGTAGAGAAACACCGACATCTTACGAACGAACGTAACTCTCCCTAACTTCCCGTATCTCGATATTTTTCTTGGGACCAGTGATTGTACCCATATAAAGTTTAAAATCGGAAAAAATGTGCGCCTTGTTCATATGGGGAAAGGTTACTTTTTACAGCTTGAAAAAAAATAAATCCGTGCAATCAAGTAAATAGGTAGTGCTCTTTATAAATTGTCTTGTATTGACAGAGAAGGGGAGAGAGAGAGAGAGAAAGATATATATATATATATATATATATATATATATATATATATATATATATATATATATATATATATATATATATATATATATATATATATATATATATATATATATATATATATATATATACAATGTATTCTTTTTTAAATTTATTAAAATATCACTTTAAAGAAATAAACAAGTATTCATGGTATACAGTATCTTCTTAGATGATGTATTAAATGGCGATCTTAATTAACTAAATTATCCTGGGCTGCTTTTATTTTAAATAATATATAATATGTAACAGGCCTGAAGCAAGCAATTTCAGTTGGGGGGGGGGGG
>PRKT01000716.1:26643-45244 GCA_003671525.1 Saccostrea glomerata
CCCCCCCCCCCCCCCGGTTGCTACGTCCCTGCAGTCCACTAGCACCCGTGAGAATTATATGAAGATTTTTAAGATACATGTTTGTAAGAAGAAGCTTTATGAAACGACAAATTACGAACGGGCATCCCCCTGGATTTATGATATGGCTATAATACCTGTGTATAAAAGCCGTATTAATTTTATTTTTCGCAGCATATAGTATTTTGAACAAGAATTTCTTTAAAGGCCGAGGTTTTCAACCGTACGATTTTCCTCAGGTAAGTTTGGTGTGGGGTGGAGCTTAATCGAAGCGGCTGAGAAGCCCCGAGGGAACGACGCTGGCTTGTGTATACTACCTATATACACAGGATGTTACCTGAGTGTATTACCTGTATGCGTTTTCCTGCGACTTTGTAAACCGAGGCCGTTTTTTCGTGTTTAGCTCATGAATTGAAATGCGAAATAAAGCATTTTTTGTTGCAGACAGAATCCTTCTCAATTTCTTTCTTTTAAAATAATTGATATTTTTAATAATTCGACATTGTTTTATAAACAGTGTGTTTTTTAATGAAGTGCTATAACGAAAATACATTTAGCACCAAAATCTGTCGTTGTAATCTGGCGACAAAAAGGGAAGTAATTCAAATTACACGTCGTCTACGCAAAACGAAAGAAGAAAGTGATAGAAACGATGTTTTGAGAATAAAATGTTGAAACTTGTAGAAATATTTTTGTCTAAATAAATATCTTTTTAAGATAAACCCTACTTGATTTTTCCATAATGCATGGTCTGTAAAAATGGCCAGGGCTTCGGACAGGGGCTGATTCCCCGACAGCTATGAAACGGGAATGGAATCATTTGCATCGTTTTTTTTCCTTTCGAGACTCATTATTAATTTCAAACATTAAATACAAAGCAAGATGTTATATTCCGAGTAATTTCTCTTCTAAAACTTATTATTATACCGTAACTTCGTCACCATGTCTCAAAGAAAAGCGAGGTTTGTCTTATAAATTCGCTTGACTCATGAACAATGTCACAATGTTGTCATACTTGTTTAAAAAAAAAAAATTATTTTATGATACTAGCTTCAAACGCAGGTCGGTTTATTTTGTTAATTAATGGAGGAATAAATGTACTTCAACTCATGTTTTGACACAGAAATTAAAATTATCGATTGTGATCGTGATATGAAATCTTCCCATTTAAAATAAAATTTATAATATATATTATACAGCCATGATTTTTCGTGTCATTTATTGAATTATTTGATAGATTGATTATATTTAAGGCATATACTTATGAATTTAAAAAGAAAACAACGATTTGATCGCTTCTTTATCACGTTGGCATGTGCGGTAGGCATCAAAAGCCTGAAAGTTAATTCGATGGTCGGTACGATCTCCAGACAAGGTACAAAAGATATACACAATAGCAGCAAACTAAATGTCAATCAAATCAAAGTATCCAATCCCAGGCTTATTTCAAATGATTGACAGGGGTTCTAAGACCAGGTAAATTTTAAGGAGGTGCTTATTTCCTCCCCCTTTAAAGTTGTTGGGTTTTTGCAATATAATTTTAGACCGTAACTCCTTATTGTCCCGACAGCCTTTCGTAAAGTACCCCCCCCCCTTTCGACCCCTACTTAATCAGCACATACTATTTTTTTTTTATTTCATGCCACAGAATGACATTTTTTAAATTCTCCTTTCATTTCCCTTCTCAAACCCCTTTGCTCCTTTAAATGTCCATTGAAAAGCATTGAAGCGTCACGGTAGCGACTAAGAAAAGACGTGGATTTGAGGTATCTTGTGGGGATTTAATCTATCGATATCCCAATAAAATTGAAGAATTCAATAATCCAACCGTGAATACAATAGATTACAATGACTGATCCCCGCTTTTGGTTACGTTCGTTCGTAAGATGTCGGTGTTTCTCTAGTGAGGAGTAAAGAAAGAGGCTTGGTTGAACTTTTACCGGAATCCGCTATGTATCATTGTTTGTAAGGTTTCTTATGAATTTATTCAATTAATTCAGTCAATCTTAAATTTTGAATTTTCTTTTTACAATTTGTTGTTCATTTACCTTTTATGAACGTCTAATATGAAAAAAGAAATTTTCACTTTCAGAAAAATAATACATATGTATTATTACGATGTAATTAAACTATTATATTTTATTTATTGATTGATTGTATAATGGTGTGTCCCTCATGAGAATTTTTCACTTATATGGAGACGTCATGCTGGTTATGCCGGATATGCCGGTGAAGGGCCTCAAATTTAGACCTCAGCTCTCAGGACCATTGAGCAGTGAAGGTTCTTTTCGTGGAAACGCCTATACTGCGAAACGGGACCTACGTTTTAAGGTCATATTCGAAAGACCCGTGACCTTTATTTCTAATGCTGAGTATTTAATGAAGGAACAGTCACTACGTATGTTTACGTCCTACGTTTGACGCGGCGCCGTAAAGGAGAATTGAATACGGGCCCCCGATCACGAAGTGAACGCTAAATACCACTCGGCTACTGTGACCGGTATTATATTTTATTTAAAAAAATTGTTACTTTTATTCAGCTTCATCTCACAAACTCTTGAAAGGTGTGAGTTTTTCCGTCTATGTAAAAGAGAAATCCTTGAAGCTTGGAGCAGACCAGACATTAAAATTCGATGGAATCCTAACAAATGATGGCGGCGGGTATGACGACAGAACGGGAGTCTTCACGTGCCCTGTGGCGGGAAATTACTTATTTGTTGTTGACGCTCTCTGTCCTAAAGCAGTATGGTTACATATTTACGTCAATAAGAATATTGTTGCAAAACTTCATGCCTCTGGTTATCACCCCAGTGGCACTTATATGCAAATAAGTAGAACTGTTATATTGAAGCTAAAACGTGGAGACCATGTAAAAATTGTAAATAATGCGCAAGCGGCGGAGGTAAATAACTACTCTTATTCTGGATTTTCCGGCACATTGCTTTATTGAGATTTTTTTTTTACCAATCTGTGGTGATATATTAAGAGATTGTCTTTCTAAGGTCAAAATTTCTTGGGATAGCTGAAAAGAAGTTTATGTAGAAATTATATATCTATAGTGTAAGTCAATAAAGAGTTTAAAAAATGTTTACTTCTGTTTTGAAACAGCAAAACAAAAATTCAGTCATATAAGCTGAACAGGACTCATTATATAAAGTTACTATCAAATCAACCAAATTTTACTCGATGAAAAATGAAATTTATTTTATAGAATTTACATGTACTTATAGGCTTCACTACAATGTAAATGCCTTTTTTTAGTCATAAGAAATGACTATTCTCAAATTTTATCATTGCTACAAGATCGCCAATCCATTTTCGATTCTTCATCATCCCTTGTACAAGGGTTCTTTCTTTTATAATACAAAACCATATGTACCAAATCAATGTGTATTAACAAAACATTCCAAACATGGAAGCCTGGAGAAAAGAATTGTTTTGTCTCAAAATTCTCAATTTTTTTTTTTAACATAAAAGAGGGATATGGAGATAACGAACAGTATTCAATATCAAAGTCCATAAAACAATACAAAATAGAGGCAGAGCAAACACGGACACCCGAAACATCAGAGGTGGGATCACGTGCCATGGAGGTGTGAGCATCCACTGCCGACCGGTCACACCCGCCGTGTGTTCCTTGTCATAATCGGGTAAAAAAACGGAAAAATCCGTCGTCAATTCAGTGTATAAATAAAAGACTAACAATGAGTATGAAAACGTCAGTCAGCATTTGAGTTCTATTTTCGTTTTAGACATCTGAGGTGATTCTTCGAAAACCCAACCCTTAAAAACAACTATATCAATTGAAAACAGAACATCTGACAAGGTTCTGTTTTTTTTTCTTTCCTATTTAAATTTGAATATAAATTGACTGACCATTTTATAATTGCCACAAGATTGATTGTTTGTCATGATTATTGCCGATTGAAGATCAATTCATGAAGGTTGAAATCATTTTCTGGGTAAGAAAACGTGATAGAGGGCGAAGCTTTCCCAAATATTGCTTACATTTCAAGACAATTATCATGTATTTTGTTTATCCAGTAACATTTTTTTTTTTTACATTTGAACGTACAAAACTAGCTATTTTCAACAGATTTAGGCACGTCTATGCAATTTAGACTATGAAGCCATGGCGTAAATATTACGATATGCGTGACGTCACAATGCTTTTAATACGTCGGAATATATACACAAGGCTTTATTAGGGCGGTGACTGGATAAAGCTTTGGTTTATTAGGTTACTTTTATTAGGTCAATGCAAGGGGTAGTTGCGGGATAAAATAATATATTTGTATCTTCGTTCTCTTTCATCATAATACAGACTTGCACACTTTTAACCTGAACTTAGTCGTAAATGAACATGTGTGTTTTCAATTTGACACAATTAGTTAGGTCACATTATGTGTTTTTTATGGTGGCATATTTCTGCCCCTTGTGTGCAAGTTATTTTTCTATCAAATATGTCGACATGCAAGATAGATACGTTAACATGCAACATAACTATGCCAACATGCAACATAAATATGTTGACATGCAAGAAAATTGCAATAAAATAAAAATTATAAAAAATATCCAAAAATCTCAAATATTGCCCACATGTGACATCCAACATGCTAAATGCTACTTATTTCTGTTAACTTGCAAGATAAATATGTTGACATGTTGACATAACTATCTTACATGTCAACTTATTTATCTTGCATGTCGACATATTTGAAAGAAAAATAACATGCACACAAGGGGCAGAAATATGCCACCATAGTTTTTACATTCTATCTGATAACAGTTAATACAGAAGGCACACGTCCAGTATGTACGGTTGTCAGGGTATTTTTTCCCCTCCTGGAACCTCGATCCAACCGCCGGTGTTTCTAGGGGGTCCATTTTTTTATGTGTAACATCTTGTTCACCTATATTGTTTACGAAATAGTACAGAGGCATTAATCACCATTTTTTCCCGTCTATGATTGAAATTAAAAAAAAAAAGGATTGAAATATTTGAACTTTTTCAATAATTTAAATCTCTAAATGACCGTCGTTTGGAATCTTGTTTCCTTAATTTCATATTTAAAATGTCTTTAAGACCAAATCTAAGGTATCAGCATTGAAATATACCAGATTTTTATTTCGAAGAGAAACGTACGACGAATTCAATGAGACAACTATAAATACTCCTTACGTTATTGTTGCTATCATGATTTTATTTGAAAATCGAAATGATAAATGAAATTGATATAATAAAATCAATGATATGAAAAATGTTCATACATTTTGTTTGTGTACTGTTTAACATTCAAGCCCGAGATTTTACCCTTTTATGGAGACACCACCACTTGCCGGTTGAGAGCTGCAGTTTTGTCCAATACTCGGCACTTAGAGCCATTGAGCAGTGAAGGATCTTTTTCGTGTAAGCACCTACTGCGACAAGGGACTTCGGTTTATATGGTCTCATCCGAAGGACCGGTCTCCACGTCCCACAGGGGGTTTCGAACCCTCGAGTAAGGACTCTAGAGCAGACACTCTTAACACTGCACTATGCGGGAAACCTCATGCATACAGTCCAATGACTTATTTAATAAACAAAAAACATTTTTATTTAGTTATTATCAATCAGTTTCTAAATATGTTATTTTAAATATCATCGTTTGCATTTACAAAACACATATTGAAACATCAATAAAATCTGTGGCAATTGATAGAAGACTAACGGCAGGTCAGATACAATGAACTAGATAATAGACAACTTCTGGTTCTTTTTCAGTAAAATTTGAACACGTAAACTTGAATTCATTTTTCTGTTTGGTCATCAACATATTTTTTGGTTAAACTCACCCTAACTTCAGACAAAAGTAATGAGAAGTTATTATTAAGAGGTTGATGAATTTCCCTATAGACACCATTAATACAGTCTTCAGGGACCTGTTTTTAAAAACCTTTTGAAATTTCGATTGGTAATAGCTGTGTGTTCCTTTGTAAGCGGAATTGTTTTACATTCCTATGAAGAAGAATTAAAAAAGAACAGATATACGTATATTCATATAGCAAATCAATGTTTATGAATTGACCTAAAAGAAAAAAATATGACACAATTGTTTCATGTTTGGATTTTTTGACTGACTACTGTGGTTTCATCAATTTTCGTGGATTTTATAAAAAGGGCGTTTTCGAGGATACGTAATTTCGTGGACAAAATCATAATTGCCTATACAAATGAAAAGCATTTTTGCTAATTCAATGAACATTTAAATTCATGGATCTGCTTAACAATGAAATCCTCGAAAATTGGTGCTCAACGAATTTTAATGAAACCACAATACATGTACCTGTAATCTATCAACAAATTGAATTTAAAACAAGATGATTTATTAGCTACTTAAGAGCATGCTCTAAGTATGATTTATTTTTATTAAGGCAGCTGGCTATTAGCACATAAGTTGACTCCACAGAAATTTCAACAGAATTCGTATAAAGCCACATTTCCTTAATTATATGGTCACTATAGGGACATCTGCAAATATAACTTAACGATGAGTCGTGTTTTGGCTGACTTGCTTGACACAAAGTTTTTAGCTTTTGTCTGTGTACTGAATTTGTCAACTTCATCAATATAGTGAAGCACAAGGAGATAACGAAATGCATTCTAGATCAAAAGTCCATTAAACAATACAAAGAAATGCATTCTAGATCAAAAGTCCATTAAACGATACAAAATAGATGCAAAACATCGGAGATGGGATCAGGTGCCAAGGAGGAGTGAGCATCCCCTGCTGGTGCACGATTGCTTACAATTATTTTACCTAGGCACTTGAGCCCACCTCTGGAATTTGGAAACGTGTTTTATGCTTCACAGATTAATATTGTAAACGGAGTTTCTGAGATCGCTGAATGTTCATTTTTGCCTGTTGCATTTAAATAGTTCTAAAGGACAGGTATTTCATATGAAAATAAAAAAATGTTTCAAAAAATAGTTTGCCATTTATATTTTGAAATGATGCTCATTTGAAAACAAGACAAACTATTTTTTATTCAAGAAATACATGGCGATAACAAGGGCGTGGGGAATTAGGAGGGTTTATATTAATTTATAAATATAAAATTTCCTGAATTCTTGTAGAATTTTGTCAATTTTCAGATACTGAAACAGAAAGAAAACTGCCTATCCAAGGATTTAAGAAACGGGATTCATTTGATAGATGTCGATGATATAGTAAAGTATACAAATATGAATTGGAGGTATGAAGGCTTATACTTAGTGTTTTGGAAACAAAAAGTTCTTCAACATTGATGATAAATTGCATAAAATTAAATATCTTTATGAAATTAATATTTGGACCTTGCAATTATCTTAAAAGAAAACTCATAAATTGTACTTAAAACACCACAAACAGGGACCAAGGTAGTGTCTTAACCTGCCTTGTCAATTACTAAACACTCGTCGTTTTTTTTTTTCAGATATAGTTTTTTGAATCAGAAAGGTGCATCGATGTTAAAATGAAATCTTGCTTATTATATATGAACGAAATTTTCAACCAAACTTATTAAAACTGTTTCTCTTTGTTTTTAATACTGATGCATATGGCTCCTTTAAGCTAGAGTAGTCTGCAGAAGACATGATAATAATAATATACACTGTAGTAAGCGTATTCATTTCCACGGTGTTGTATTTTCGCATAATCAGAATCTGTGGATCTCGGTGTTATGTTTGTTGCAGGGGTGGTTTTTATATAGGATGTAATAACAACCAAACTCCTGTCTAAGGGTTCATATACATTTAATATCATAGATGTTCAGGAAATAAATGAATGGCCCTATAAAATAAAACAATAACAATGAATATCACATGAAATAATAACAAATGTATACATGTATTCTATTTTACTTATTTTGATGTACAAAAGATAAATTCATCAGTTAAGAGTTATCTCTCTTAATTTAAATATTTAGCATATAAATTAATCACTGTACAGTTAATTTCTACACATATATTTTACAATCACATTTCAATTAATGTAATGATATGATACTATTACTTTAAAATATATACAAAAGGTAACATATGCTTATTACCTCTCTATGGGACAAGGCCCATTCCATAAAACACCAAAATATACATGTACTGACTGGATGCTTCAGCTCTACATATCTAATAATAAATACTATAACCTGTACTATATATAATATAATACTCATGATTCAAATAAATATACCCGGTATTCTCTGAGATGATAAACTGAAGATTAAGTTTTAATTCATTATTTAAACTTTCACTCTTCTTTCAAACAGTGATATTAGCAAAATAAAAGTATTATAAATATATAGAGAATGTTAATAAAGTAAATACTTACTGCCAGGTCTGGTCTTAGGTTTCAAGTCTTGTAAGTCTTAAAATTCTTTGTCTAAATATTCTGTAAAGTTTAACACTGCCAACCTGGCCAAAACATCTGAGTAGTCTAACTAAAGCAACTGAGAACAACTCAGAACCACAACCAATAAAAAGACAGAACCCCAAGAGAATAACCTTGAACTTTATCGCTTTTTTAACTCACTTTTAGGATATTTTGACAAGTTTCCAAAGAAAATCTGTGACCCCAATGAAATCGAAAAGCCCACATAAAATAAGTATGTGTACTATATTTTTTAATGTCTAGAGTGAAAAATTGTGTTGAAATGTCGGATTTACCATTTATTATAGCAATTATCATTTATCATAAAACATCTATAAATATAACACTTCAAATGCAAATGATTTAATTTGTCCCTTTGGGTTCATTCCAACTGTTTACAAAATAGATGCGCTTAATCAAATGGTTGAAATGTACATCAAAATCTATCAATCAACTTTTAAATCTAGCAAAACGAATACTATTTTGCCAATTTACAATTCGAAAGATTGGTTGACTTTCTTATATTTTCGTTAGGGATACAAACAAATGTTTGTCATGCCTAAATGAGTAAAATGAACAAATTTAACCGCGTAGTGTTTTATTTTCATTTAGTTTCACAAAATTAAGATTAAAGTGAAAATATTTTTTATAAATTAATAAGAATGATTGCAGACAGGTACAATTTTGAACACCAGAGAGGGTCTACAATTCCTTAATATTTTGGAAAATTATAAAAAAAAAAATTATTTGCAACAAAAATAGGCTCCTGGAATGTATACCAATTCAGGAATCCAATGTTGTTTGTGAAATAATTGGAGATATAGATTATTATTCTACATGTAGCTCGAAATTAAATAAAACAAAGCAAAATAGGAACAGATGAAACGCGGACCTCCGAACCATCAGAGGTAGGATCAGGTGCCATGGAAGAGTGAGCATTTCCTGCCAACCGGTCACACCCGCCGTGTGCCTTTTGTCGTGATAGGGAAATAAAAGAAAAATCCGTTGTCAATCTAGTGTGTAAATAATGGACTAACAATTACATGTAGTGTGAAAAACGTCAGTCAACAATTGACTATGATAAATTGTATTTTCTAACAAGGTCATTGTGTCGGGGACATCAACGATAGTTGGAAATGTGGGATAATTTATGCCTGACGGGCTTCGCACTTATGTAAATTATCTCACGTTTCCAACTATCGTTGATGCCCTGGCATACGCTACTAACTAGACAGTGATTCCTTAAATATAAGTAAGGTAAAAGAATGAACAGAAATAAGGGAAATTCTTTGCCAGGACGATGATTAATTGATGGCTTTTGAATGCAGGACACAGCATCACGTATTAGCGTATTCCTTAAAGTCAGAATTCTCTATTTTAGTTTACATTAATTATATAAAACTCATATTCTTCCTCTTTTGTACATTCAGAATTCGTTCGAAGCGACTTTTTTTCCCCACTAAAATAAGAATTGAATCTACTGTCCCACATTTATTTCATGTTAAGATTCGATTTAACCATCTTATTTGAAACGCTTAAAAACTTGTTCCAAATGGCAAGCAATTTTAAAAATCACGATATTGTCTGCACGTGATGACAATTTAATCATGAGGATTTCTCTTCACGGTGAAACCTTTCAATTTTATCCTAAAACCCTTTTCCCCCTAAAACGAGGTAAATTATTGACAAGCAAGTTGATGATTTAATCAAGACTTCTCAAATTCTGGAAGAGGAGGTTCTCCAATAGGAAGACGAAGGACGCCATGTGGTGAAAGCCAAAGACAGAAGGAAGCTACAAGGCCGAAAACCCTTCTCGGACCCAGAATTATCAATGTAGGAACTTGGAATGTAAGAACCATGTACGAAGCAGGCAAAACAGCGCAAATTGCAGCAGAGATGAGAAACTACAATCTTACACTTCTTGGCATAAGTGAGACAAGATGGATTCAATCAGGACAGTGCAGACTTACTACAGGTGAATTACTCCTCTATTCGGGACATGAAGAAGAAAATTCACCGCATTCTCAAGGAGTTGCCATCATGCTATCCAAAACAGCAAGGGAAGCATTAATAGGTTGGGAAGCACATGGCCCAAGGATCATAAAGGCATCATTTAAAACAAAACATAAACGGATTAACACAAATGTTATACAATGCTATGCCCCAACAAACGATGCAGAGGAAGAAGCAAAGGATGAGTTCTACAACAGACTCCAAAGCGTTATTGACACTTGTAAAGAAAGAGATGTTACCATCATGATGGGAGACCTCAATGCCAAAATCGGAAATGATAACACCGGATATAGTGAGATAATGGGACAATATGGACTGGGCCAAATGAATGAAAATGGTGAAAGATTGGCAAACTTATGTGCATTTAACAAGTTAGTTATTGGTGGCACCTTATTCCAACACAAAAGAGTCCACAAAGCCACCTGGGTATCACCAGACCAAATAACAGAAAATCAGATAGACCATATATGCATCAATAAGAAATTTAGAAGATCTTTGCAGGATACCAGAGTCAAACGAGCAGCAGACGTAGCCTCAGATCACCATCTACTGACAGGCAGTATCAAACTAAAGCTCAAGAAAATGAAAACAGAGGGAAACTCTGAGAGAATCAGATATAACACCAGGTTTCTCCAAGATACTCAAATCTTACAGGAGTTCAAGATTGCGGTGAAAAACAAATACCAAGCCCTACAAGAAATTGGTGAACCAACAACAGTTGAAGAGCATTGGAAAGGGATAAAAGAAACCATCACAACAAGCTGCCATGAAATACTTGGAGTGAAAAGGTACCATCATAAAGACTGGATTACAAATGACACGATTAAAAAAGTACAGGAAAGGAAAGACAAGAAGGCTGTGGTCAATTCAAGCAGAACAAGAGCTGAAAAAACAAAAGCACAAAAGGAGTATGCAGAGGCCAACAAGAGAACAAAACAAAGTATTAAAGCTGACAAAAGAAAGTACATCGAGGAAATGGCAACAGAAGCAGAACAAGCTGCAAAATCAGGAAACATGAAAGATCTGTATGACATAACAAAGAAGCTATCTGGGAAACGAAGTAAACAAGAAAGGCCAGTGAAAGACAAAGCAGGGAAACAACTAGAAGGGGATGAAGAACAAAGAAGGAGATGGAAAGAACATTTTGAAGAACTATTGAATAGGCCAGTCCCACCCAACCCTCCTAACATTACACCAGCAGATGAAGACCTAGACATAGACTGGGGACCTCCTACTAAGGAGGAAATCAAGATAGCCCTAAAACATCTGAGGAATGGCAAGTCAGCAGGGCCAGATAACATCCCAGCAGAAGCACTTAAAGCTGATTTTGACAACTCAGCCAACATACTCTATCCACTTTTCCTGAAAATATGGGAGACAGAAACAATCCCAGAAGAATGGAAAGAAGGATACTTAATCAAGCTGCCAAAAAAAGGAGACCTCAGCAACTGTGCCAACTATAGAGGAATAACACTGTTGGATGTTCCTGGGAAGATATTCAACAGGATCATACGAAACAGGATGAAAGAAGAAGTGGATGATAAGTTACGCGACCAACAAGCTGGCTTTCGTAAAAATAGATCTTGTACGGACCAGATAGCAACGTTGCGTATAATCATCGAGCAATGTGCAGAATGGAACTCCTCACTCTATATAGGCTTCATAGATTACGAGAAAGCCTTTGACAGTGTTGACAGGGAGACAATATGGAAACTTCTGCGACATTATGGAGTCCCTTGTAAACTGGTGAATATCATTCGCAACTCATATGAACACCTGACATGCAGGGTCATACATGGAGGACAACTGACAGAACCATTTGAAGTAAAAACAGGAGTTCGTCAGGGATGCCTTTTGTCACCCTTTCTGTTTCTTCTTGCAATAGACTGGATAATGAAATCATCCACAGAAAATAGAAGAAATGGATTACAGTGGACACCATGGTCACAGCTAGATGACCTCGACTTTGCGGATGACCTGGCACTCCTATCACATACTCAGGCACAAATGCAGGAGAAAATTACAACAGTGGCAGAAACATCAGCACAGATAGGACTCAACATCAACATCACAAAAACAAAGATCCTAAGAGCAAACACATCATCACACGCTCCATTAAATATAGAAGGTCAGGACATAGAGGAAGTTGAACATTTCACGTACCTTGGCAGTGTAGTGGACCAACAAGGAGGAACAGAAGATGATATAAAGGCAAGAATAGGAAAGGCAAGAGTAGCATTCCTGCAACTTGGAAATATCTGGAAGTCCAAGGGAATAACAACACACACTAAAGTTAGGATTTTTAACACCAACGTCAAGGCCGTGCTTCTATATGGTTCCGAGACATGGAGGATGACTGTTGCCACAATAAACAGGATCCAGACATTTGTCAACTCTTGTCTGAGACGCATCCTCCAGATTAGATGGCCCGACAAAATAAGTAACATCAATCTGTGGCAAAGAACCAACCAAGCTCCAATAGAAACTGAAATAATACAGAGAAGATGGAGGTGGATAGGGCATACTCTACGCAAGCCACATAAGAACATCACAAGGCAAGCCCTATCCTGGAACCCCCAAGGAAAACGTAAGAGAGGGAGGCCAAAGAACACCTGGCGAAGAGACTTAGAGGCAGATGTCAAGAGACTGGGGAAGAACTGGAAAGAGATAGAAAATATTGCCCAGGATAGAGGGGCCTGGCGGAATCTTGTTGGCGGCCTATGCCCCAAAAGGGGTAGCAGGCATAAGTAAGTAAGTAAGTAAGTTGATGAAACAAGAATATTAGCAGTCTCGTTTAAAGTCATCATTTCATATGTTCTATGGTCGATAAAATGACCTTGTCAGCAAATACAATTTATCATTGAGTCAAATGCTGACTGACGTTTTTCATACCAATTTCCAGTCCATTATTCATACACTGAATTGACGACTGATTTTTCCGCTATTTTCTGAACATGACAAGGAGCACACGGCGGGTGTGACTGGTCAGCAGGGGATGCTCACTCCTCCATTGCACCTGATCAGATCTCTGATTTTTCAGAGGTCCGTGTTTGCTCTGCTCTTATTTTGTATATTGTTTTATGGACTTTGAGATTGAATATTGTTCGTTATATCCACATCCTATCCTTAACTAATTCCAGTGTTTAGCTACTGTGTATAACTGTTTATTTTTGAAATGACATCATCTTCCCTAGGGGGAAATTATAAAGTTACACGTCAATGTATCATGATCATGCAAAAGAACCAATGAAATTTACGTATGATTAATATAAAAAGGATACTGATTTCCAGATGGACTAGGGAACAACTTTGAATTGTCAAATCCCAAACACTGAAATTTAAATCCGAGTTTCAAGGTAAGATATTTAAACAGTTAACTCTCGAATTATTTATTCAAACCTGTTCAAAAAATTTAATGTGGATCAAAATTTATCTTATGCACGTAGAATACAATTTTTGCTAATCATTTTTATCATTATTATTCATCCATGAGGACCATGACCATTGGATTAACAATTATCCTCTTTTGAAGAACGAAGGATAAAAAATGCCTTTAAAAAATGATATAAAAATCTTGAAAATTGCAATTGTTTTAAAGTTTAATCTCAAGTTCAATATGACATTTGAAAAAAAAACTTCCCATATATAAATTTAGTAAGCTAATATGAAATTAAAAGAACAATGATAAAGATATTCAAACAACAGATCTTATCATATTCATTTTTAGTATATTTCTTTTTCATTTGCTAAATATACTGGTAATGTTGAAGACAAAATTTTTTTTTTCATAGTTGTTTTTAACTATTGCATTTTAAATGTAATTGATGAATAGTAATTTTTGAGAACGATGTGTTTTTACCTAACACGAAGACCTTTTCATCACGTGATTTAATTGTCGTTTTCCGGTTTCGGTATATCAATTATTTTACTGTACAAAAGATATTTTATTTTGAAGAGGAAACCCTCACATCGCTTCCTGTGTTTTTTCCTAACGTTTGTAATTATTGAATCCTTTGACTGTATCAATGACTTTTGTTTTATTTTAAAGAAGAAGATCGGTATATGACTCATAATCTTAAATGGTTTCTAGGCATAGGATTAATTCACTGTATAAAACATATCAATTGTAGATGAAAACCATTATGATAATAAATTGTTGAGTTTTGTTTAGCGTTGATTGAACTACTAGACAGTTTATAGGAATATTAATTCTGTAGATAATGACAAACACGTTTCTTGATTTCTTTGTCATCTGCCGTCATACTTAAAATTTTGAAATATAAATGGCATTTTTATTTTGCAGATGAAGATCAGTATGATACTTGTTGTGTTTTGTCTTCTGTCCCTTTTGGTCATGGATCCTGTTTCCTGTTATAACGGACGATGTCGGAAGAACTGCGATAACAAGCAATGTGTGAGCAGTTGTAAGAGCAAAGGATTCCACGGCGGGTCATGTGCACGTTCAGTCTATTGTCCGCAGAGTAGTAAATACAAGTGCAAGTGCTATCGTAGACGTGGTTGATACAAAAAAAAAAAAAGAAAAACATTATTTCAATCCCCTCATAATAGAATTGAAGAATGGGATGAAATAAAGAAAAATTAAAAAAAAAAGTTATTCTTGTTTGTTGACTATTTTTGCCATCTCTTTCCCGAGTAAAACCATCCGAATTACTTCTCAAAATGTCTCAAATTATCTGCGTATACGCATACACATCAGGCGCGGATCCAGGATTTGGAGTTAGAAGGGGCGCCAAAATTAGGCAAGGGGTCTGGGGGCCGCCTTGAGGCCCCCAGTGGGTCCATGGCAAAGCCCTGGTGGGGTCCCAGGGGGCGAAGCCCCCGGAAGCTCCTGGATTCTATTGATTTTGTAGGGTAAAAATGAGGTCTACAAAGTAATCATATTTGATTTATGCTAACTTTGAAAATTTTAGGGGGGGGGGGGCGCCCCCCTTAAATCCGCCACTGCACATACTGGAACCAACTGCGAATCCGAAGGGACAAAATAACATTTATATCCATATATTTTTCTGTAACGAGGCTATTCGCAGCTTGTTTTTGCTTAACCTCTGGTAAAATTACTACAGATGTATAAACAGGGTTATTTTCGCCCCTTCACACTTGAAAACAATTTTGTCTCGTTTTAAATTCACCCCGTCATAGTTTTGTTTTAGAAATTAATATACTGTATTCGCCCCTTTTTAAATTCGCCCAAAGAAGGATATGGCGAAGGGCGCGAAAATAAGACGAAGGCGAAAAATTCCCTATATATAGTATTAAGAAAACAATTGACTAAAAATGTCATTTATTGAACCACCAAATGACTAAAACTACATAACATATTACATAAAATTATATAAAAATTCATCGGCTAGGTTTAAAACAAAATATATAGTTAATGATAAATTGACTAGTTTACCTTACTGACTGGTCACTGGACATAATTCTTTATTATTGCAAGATAAAAACAGACCAGCTAATAGTATATTGGTAAAGACACTTAAAAAGCAATCAGGTAGTGCACAGAAAGCCATAAAGATAGAGTGAGAAAAGAATATGGAGATAACGAAAAGTATTCAATATCAAAGTCAGTAACACAATACAAAACAGGGGCAGAGCAAACATGGACCTCCGAAACATCAGAGGTGGGATCACGTGCCATGGAGGAGTGAGCATCCCCTGCTGACTGGTCACACCCGCTGTGTGCTCCTTGTCAAGATCGGGAAATAACGGAAAAATCCGTCGTCAATTCAGTGTATGAATAATGGACTAACAATTAGTATGAAAAAAGTCAGTCAGCATTTGACTCAATGATAATTGTATCGACCATAGAAATTACTAAATGATGACTTTATACGAAACTGCTGATATTCTTGTTTCATCAACTTGCTTGTCAATAATTTACATCGTTTTAGAAATTGTTCATACGTAGAACATTCTCTTGCGTATCGAATCAACTGAGATATATATACTCCGCTTGCAAGTGATGAAGGTATATTGCTGCACAAGTAAGGAAGTTGACGATAAAATATTTAAAGTCATCACGTTTATGATATAGCTTGGTTGTTAGATTACCATTAACGTCTTTTTCAAGTAAATTTTCCAAGTATGAAACAGATGTGTCAGACTCTGTGGTATCTTTTATATCAAGCTCACCAGGATATATCATATCGACGCAGAACATTTGGAAATTGACAATACGTCGTCTATATATCTAAATGTCGAGTTGAAGGCCACGGCAAGTGTTTTCTTCTTGATTTTCACGCAAAAGGTTTTGCACAAATTCTGCTTCCTGTGAATAAAAAAAAATGAAAATAATATATTGAGTATATATGGTTCATCGATTTTTAATATAGCTTAAAAAGATATTAAACTGTAATTTACGCGATAAAAATGCATGAAATTTTACTTTTTTTATAGTAAAATTTTACCAAAATAAAATTACCGTGTATATAAATTACTTAAGTTTAGTAATACATGAGCACTGCATCCTAACCAAAACACTCGGAATCAGTGCATAAAGTATAATCATTTAATGTAAACACAAACATCTTTATGATTATTTTTTTTCTACATACTCTAGTTTTATTTTGATTAAAATGAAATATGGAGATAACGAAGGCTATTCCAGTTCAATAGTCCAATTAACAGTACAAATTAGGAGCAGAGTAAACAAGGATCTGTAAAACATCAGAGGGGGATCAGGTGCCAAGACAGAGCCAGCATGCCCTGCCGACCGGTTACTGATAATCATCGGCTGAGTCCAACACCTTCTCATTTAAAGTGGAGGCACGAACCAACAAAGGAATTTCGAGTAGCCTTTAAGCCAGTGATTCGCTGTCATATTCAAAATATAAAAATTGGAACAAACTTACCAGAGAATAAGAATTTCGAGGAATTCCGGGTAGCGTTTGAGCAAGTGGTTTGCTGTCATTTTCAAAAAAAAAATATTATGAAGACACAAATCATCTCATTATTGAAAATTTTACTTGTTGGGGGAGGGGGATTTGATTTTTTTTTAAAGGCATTAAATTAGCATGCACACAATTTGATTTGATATCGTTTCAAATAATGTCTGTAAAAACATTTTAAATTTCATCATAACTTTATTTAATGTGGCTAGATGAAAATTTGAATTTAAAGTTGACCTGTTATCGTAGTCATTTTTTTTAGAATGTCTTTTAAACACTTTTACAACCGCGAACGTACCTGTAACATGAAAAATTTAATATTTGCAAGTTGAATAATATTTAGTATTTATTTCTACGATGATTTGCTCCTATTTTGTATGGCAAGTTAAATAATAATAAGTATTTATATAGAGTATCATATACAGTGTGTCATGAACCTAATTATGTAACACCACACAATATTACGCACTGGTCGGGTATATACGAAGATCGAATTGAGTTTCTTTGAGATTTGTATTCTGTGTATACACAGTAAACATAAATTCAGACATCCATATCATTGTAGACAAATTAACAATTTTGATAGTACAATAATATATAACGGGAATATTTGGGACTTTCGAACGATTAATTTTTGCCCTAATTAAGATAAATGAATAAAATCGATTACTTTTTATACATTGATGTTTAAAAAGTTCAACATGGAATATTTCAGATTCTGTTTCAAAACAACTACCTGTTTTTACTGCACATGTCCTAGATTGAGCCTTTGTAAATTCTGTAAACAAATATGAAATCAAATTGCTAAAAATATTATTGAAATAAGGAGAGAAAGAAAATCTTAGAAAGAAAAACACGATGTCCGTGTTCTTCACACAGCAGTTACGATTGTCTCCTTTAATTCTACAAACTCTCGTATCAAACATTTTAAATAGTTAAATCAAAATGAAAATTAAAAAAAAAAATTTTTGAATTAAATTTTGGTCAAATTTTAACCAAATACTTTATAAAGGTAATATATTAAATACTGTAATAAGAAATAAAAGACAACACCGCTGGCGCGTATGATTTTCTCGACAGTCGTGCTACATGCCGTATGCAAACTTTAAGACTAATAAAAACTCCGATATGTGCATTTTAAATTATAAATTGTGTATATCAAACTAAGAAATTATACATGTGTAAACTTAAAAACACATGTAACCAAGTTTTATTATATTTCCTTAACCATGTACAGGCGCGTAGCATCGCTTTTGAAAGTCGGGGGGGGGGGGG
>PRKT01000716.1:46031-58061 GCA_003671525.1 Saccostrea glomerata
GGGGGGGGGGCTGTTGCTACGCCCCTGATGTAAACAAAATATTTAAAAGTCCCGAAACGTGTTGTCAGGTCCCGGAATGTCGGGGTCCCGAAACATCGCTGTCTCGAAACATCCTTCGTGTCATCTCTTGTGAGCATATTGGTGAGTGATGACAAAATACATCGGGATCGGATTTCAAAATACTTTGGACAAGACGAGGGCGAAAGTGCAGCTAGAAGAGACTGGCGTTGAAAAGAGCAAATCATCATTTTCATGTGGATATATTAGTCTATAAAATCACTGTAAATAGCAACAATGTAGGGGTACACGCTTGGAGAAATTGGTAATCAAAATAATATTATTTTTCCTTCTTGTTTTTATTTGTTTAAGATAGAATTTGAGTAAATAACTTTAATAAGGAAGAAGGAAGTATAATTTTCAAAAGTTTTGTCAACATATCAGTCAATTGAAATGTTTTAATTTTTTAACAAAAAAGAAATTTGTAGGATAATTTCATTTCACCGTAACATTTTTACTGATAATGTTGTCACCAAGATCCAAAACTGGGGGCTGTGTAGGCCTACTGCTAGTGGCTTATAAAGAATTTAGGTCATTGGAATTTGATATTATCATGCGCGGATCTAGAAGGGCAGGGGTTCTGCATTCTCTTGGATTTTAAGTTGTTAAATCTTCGCAGTAAAGTAACTAAATAAATGATTGATGTTTGATAACCCCTTCAAACATTTTAAAAATGGACCCTTTTTTAGTCTTGGTACTAGGAAGAATCGTAAAACTTTACATATTTAGTCATTAAGTTGCTTTACTCTTCACACACAAAATACACCTCCACCCTACATGTGCCACTTGTAAACTAGTCAATTTATCATTAACTATATATTTTGTTTTAAACCTAGCCGATGAATTTTTATATAATTTTATGTAATATGTTATGTAGTTTTAGTCATTTGGTGGTTCAATAAATGACATTTTTAGTCAATTGTTTTCTTAATACTATATATAGGGAATTTTTCGCCTCCGTTTTATTTCGCCCCCTTCGCCATATCCTTCTTTGGGCGAATTTAAAAAGGGGCGAATACAGTATATTAATTTCTAAAACAAAACTATGACGGGGGGAATTTAAAACGAGAAAAGTAGCTAAACACTAGAATTAGTTAAGGATAGGATGTGGAGATAACGAACAATATTCAATCTCAAAGTCCATAAAACAATACAAAATAAGAACAGAGCAAACACAGACCTCTGAAACATCAGAGGTGGGATCAGGAGCCATGGAGGATTGAGCATCCCCTGCTGACCAGTCACACCTGGCGTGTGCTCCTTGTCATGATCAGGAAATAACGGAAAAACCTTCGTCAATTCAGTGTATAAATAATGAAATAGAAATTGGTATGAAAAACTTTGTACTTGCTGTCAATGTCATTGTATCGACCATAGAACATACGAAATGATGACCTTAAACGAGACTGCTAATATTCTTGTTTCATCAACTTGCTTGTCAATAATCTACCTCGTTTTAGGGGGAAAAGGGTATGAGGATAAAATTAAAAGGTCTCCTCGTGAAGAGAAATCCTCATGATTAAATTGTCATCACGTGCAGACAATATCGTGATTTTTAAAATTGCTTTCCATTTGGAACAAGTTTTTAAGAGTTTCAAATAGGATGGTTAAATCGAATCTTAAAATGAAATAAATGTGGGACAGTAGATTCAGTTCTTATTTTAGTGGGAAAATAAGTCGCTTCGAACGAATTCTGAATGTACAAAAGAGGAAGAGTATTAGTTTCATATAATTGATTTAAATTAAAATAGAGAATTCTGACTTTCAGGAATACGCGAATACTTACTGCTGTGTCCTGCATTCAAAAGCCATCAATTAAGTATTCGTCCTGGCAAAGAATTTCCCTTATTTCTGTTCATTCCTTTTACCTGAGAGACATATAAGGAATCACTGTCTAGTTAGCAGAGTATGCCAGGGCATCAACGATAGTTGGAAACTATAAATTATCCCACATTTCCCACTATCGTTGATGTCCCCGACACAATGACCTTGTTAGAAAATACAATTTATTATAGAGTCAATTGTTCACTGAGGTTTTTCATACTAATTGTTATTCCATTATTTACACACTAAATTGACGACGGATTTTTCCGCTATTTCGCTATCACGACAAAAGGCACACGGCGGGTGTGACCGGTTGGCAGGGGATGCTCACTCTTCCATGGCACTAAATCCCACATCTGATGGTTTGGAGGTCCGTGTTTGCTCTGTTCCTATTTTGCTTTGTTTTATTGGCTTATGAGCTAGAATAATAATCTATATCTCCATATATTTCAGGATACAAACAAAAATTGGATTCCTGAATTGGTATACATTCCTGGGGCCTATTTTTGTTGCAAATGAATATTCTTATAATTTTCCAAAATATTAAAGAATTGTAGACCTTCTCTGATGTTCAAAATAGTACCTGTCTGCAGTCATTCTTATTAATATATAAAAATATTTACACTTTAATCTTAATTTTGTGAAACTAAATGAAAATAAAACACTATGCGGTTAAATTTGTTCATTTTACTCATTTAGGAATGACAAACATTTGCTTGTATCCTCATTCCTTAATAGATATTTCACGTCATGTCATCTATACAGTTACAAACTCTATGCTAACGAAAACATAAGAAAGTGAACCAATCTTTCGAATTGTATATTGGCAAAATAGTATGTTTTGTTAGATTGAAAAGTTGATGATAGATTTTGATGTACATTTTAACCATTTGATTAAGCTCATCTATTTGTAAACAGTTGGAATGAACCCAAAGGGACAAATTAATTTATTTGCATTTGAAGTGTTATATTTATAGATGTTTTATGATAAATGATAATTGCTATAGTAAATGGTAAATCCGACATTTCAACACAGTTTTCACTCTAGACATTAAAAAATACAGAACACATACTTATTTTATGTGGGCTTTACGATTTCATTGGGGTCACAGATTTTCTTTGGAAACTTGTCAAAATATCCTAAAAGTGAGTTAAAAAATGCAATGGTAGAATAACGATTTTGTGTTTCTTTTAATCCGCAAACATAACACTGATGAACATTCAGCGATATCAGAAACTCCATTAACAATATTAATCTGTGAAGCATAAAACACAAACTTGTTCAAATTCCAGAGGTGGGCCCAAGTGCCAAGATAAAATAAATATTAGTCGATAACGCCAATCGTGCACCAGTAGGGGATGTTCACTCCTCCATGGCACTTGATCCATGCATCTCCGATTTTTTGCTCCTATTTCGTATTGTTTAATGGACTTTTTGATCTTGAATACTATTCGTTATCTCCTTGTATTTCACTATGTATTAATGAAGATGACAAATTCAGTACACAGGCAAAAGCCGAAAACTTGTTGTCAAGCAAGTCAGTCAAAACACGTTAAGTTATATCATTTGCAGATGTCCCTATAGCGACCATATAACTAAGAAATGTGAACTTAAACGAGGTTTGTTGAAACTTATTAAATTCAATTTATGTGCATGCTATAGCCTGTCTCAATAAACTTAGAACATGCTCTTAAGTAGCAAATGAATCATCACGTTTTACTTTCAATTTAGTTGATAAACAACAGGTAGTCAAACAAAAAAACCCAAACATGAAACAGTTGTTGGATATTCATTTTTTTCTTTTAGGTCAATTCGAAAACATTGAGTTGCCACATGCATACACTTATATTTGTTTTTTTTTTAATTCTTCTTCATACGAATATAAAAACAATTCAGCTTACAACAGAACACACAGCTAGTACCATTCGAAAGAGCAAGAGCCATCTTATTCATAAAATGGCCCTGTACGTCTATCAATTAATTAACTATCACCCCCTTTCCCATTTCATATATTAAAATAAAGTAGACACTTTGTGTTTTCATTTTCTAAAAAAAAAATCGTTTTGAAAATCCAGATATTGGAAAACAGGTTTGAAAAATTGAAATGTTCTTTGAAATTTGCAGAATGCTTATTTGACTACCTTCAGCAAAAAATTAAAATATGAGCACAGGCCACGATCCAAAAAATTAAACATGTTTTTTGATCTTTAGAAACAGAGCTTTCATTATGTATTTGCATATTTTGGATCAGAGGTTGTGCTCTATATACCGGTATGAAATATTGAAAATATGTTTCAATTTTAGGTCATTTTCAAAGGAATTTTTAGGATATGAGGAAAATTTGGAATTATAGGACGTCATAATGCATTCGCTAGATGGGAAATTACGTCACGGTTAATAAATACGTGGTCACCAACACTCCAAGTGATTAATACTACATTTGCAACCTAAACTAAACGGTTTTGATTTTTCAGAAATTTTCAGGGCCAAATAAGACCCAAAGTGGCTCTTGCTCTTTCAAAAGGTTTTAAAAACACATGTCTCTGAAGACTGTATCAATGGTGTCTATAGGAAAATTTATCAACCTATCATATGTAATAATGAACCTTTGCATACCTTTGTCTGAAGTCAGAATGAATTTAACCAAAGAATTATGTTGATGACCAAACAGAAAAATGAATGCAAATGATAACTTTTACTGAAGAAACAGTATGTGTCTATTATCCAGTTCATTGTATGACCTGCCGTTAGTCTTCTATCAATTGCCACAGATTTAATTGATGTTTCAATATGTGTTTTGTACATGCGAACGATGATATTTAAAAATACTACATTTAGAAACTGATTAATTAAAACCAAATAATAATGTTTTATTTGGTAAAAAAACTCAATGTACTGTATGCATGAGGTCGCCCACATAGTGCAGTGGTAAGAGTGTCTGCTCTAGAGTCCTTACGTCGCGGGTTCGAAACCCACTGTGGGACGTGGAGACCGGTGCCTGGGATGAGACCGTATAAAACGTACAAAACGAGGTCCCTTGTCGCAATAAGTGCAGACACGAAAAAGACCCGTTACTACTTAATGGCTGCAAGCACTGAGTACTGAACAAAAAATGCTGAATTCCACAGGCAAGTGGTGTCGTCTTCACATGAGTGAAGAAAAGTTCTCGTGAGGGACATTAAACAGTATAATTATATGGCACGCCAAATTCACAAAAATGAGCTAAACCTAGATTCACAATTGATAAACTAGGTTTTTCGACAGTAAACTATAGTTAACAATTCGTTAACTGTAGTTTTCATCTGTAAAACTATATTTAACGGTTGTTAACTATAGTTTACGAATGTTAATCTAAGTTTATCTGTTTGTAATTAAACTAGGGATGTCAACGAATATTCGAGTACTCGACTATCGTTCGATCATACTGACTATCGACTAAAATTTTTTTAGTTTATTAATCGTTAAAAATGTGTTTCATCAAGGTAATTTTGAATTCAAGGTAATAAACTTATATTTGCCTATTTCATTTATTTACAGATCAATATTTTCATATGTAAAATTAAGGGTATGGTATAACTGTTCAAAGGAAATCATTTGTACGTCGATGTATGTTCGGCATACATGTCTTTAAAATCTACAGTTTTGGTATAGCTTAAAAAAGGTAGACAGTTTTATCAAACATATGTGAAACAGAACTGTATTCTGCAGTGTAACATCAAACATGATGTAACATATTCTGATCAGCCAAACATATACACAGTCTTCAAGTAAAACTTTCCTATAGTAAGTTCTCCGCGCATAAATGACAAAAAAGCAGATTGGAAAAGAATATCAAACATGTTTATTAGTAATTCTCTATCTATGACTGTTTAAAATGAAGAGGGCAATTGTTTAGTTTTTGTAGATTCAACCAAGATCTGACAATTATTCAGAAAGAATATCAATTACTAGTAAACAGCTATAATATTACAAAATTGTAAATGCATATAAATCGGAGTAATGAGAGTAATTAAACCCTGTTTTCTTTTTCTGATTTTAATTTCATACAATCATTGATTGTTTGCACAAAATTTCATAATTTAAAAAATCAAACGAATATTCGACAATCGTTCGACTAAAGCATTCGACTATTCGACTAAGCTGTCCGAGTAAAATTGACATCCCTAAATTAAACGAAAACAAAAGATTTTATTGATAAACATAGATTTACGTCTGTTATCTATAATTTGCGATAGTAAACTATAGTTTAGAGTTGTAAACCATAATTTACAAATCGTGAAACTGTGTTTATCAGATAATCTATGTTTTGCGATCGCAAATGATGGTTTTCGGTGTTAAGTATAGTTTACGTTTGTACATGTGTAACTTAGATTATCGCGTTAACTATGGTTTACAGATGTAAAATATAGATTAACATTGTTGACTATAGCTTACAGTCCGTAAACTATAGTTTACAATCTATAAACCTAGTTTTTCGACTGTGAAACTATGATAAGCTAATTTTTTTGAATTTGGCATGCTAAACATAGTTTCACAATTGATAAACTATAGGTTTATCGACTGTAAACTATACTTCACAAACCGTATAAGCACCGGCGGTTGGATCAAGGGCCCAAGAGGAGAAACATTCCCTGTCAACCATACAAACTCGACATGTACCGTTAGTATTTATTACAATTGTTATCAGATTGAATGTAAAAAAAAAAGCATAATGACATCACGAATTGTGTCAAAATACACCTGTTAATTTACGAAGAATTTAAAGTTACAATATGTAATTTTAAGAGATTGATGAATGTGATTAAGAACACGTTATATATTAAATGCCATATTTGTGCACCTTTTGATGAATATATTCCGTATAACCTTGACATACGTTTTTTGTCACCTGTATAACGATGAAGGAGATTGCAGATATACAAATAAACATATCTACATGTAGAATGCGAACAGTTTTCAAGGTCAAAAGTCCATTAAACAACACAAAATAGGAGCAGAGCAAACACGGACCTCCACAATGTATTATTAGCAGTAGTTACTGTATAAGTTTTTATTGGTTTTCTCCAGATACCCTATAGAAAGGTTAAAAGGTCATGAGAAGGGGCAGCCTTCGAGTGACCTTTTAACCTCTCTATAGGGTATCTGGAGAAAACCAGTTAAAAACTTCAACAGTAAGTCACATGTACCATAGAGCTCTCAGATTTCCTAATATGGCATAGCTGCAGATCTGTAGCATTATGGTTTTATATATTTGTCTTTGACCATAACGCTACAGATCCCGTAGTGCAAAAAGGTGCAATTTACGGTGCAATATTTTTTGCGCTCTTTTGGGGAGAATTTCTCCACTTTCATGCATCGTTCAATCAACTACCTTTCAACCCCTAATTCTAGACACATTATTTGATTAATCTGTATATTTTATCCATCTACATGTACCAACCTTTTATAGTCGTCTCTACAAGTGATAAACTTGCTTGATTAAAATTATTTGTTGGATTACTGAAAATTCAAATCCAGCGAGTGTATTGCCTGTATAGACAACTATAAATGGTTTGAAGGTGGATAAACTATACATATTGGCTACAGAATGCGTCTTGAATCAGGGAGTGAAAGGTAGTCGAATGACCAAAGCTAGAAAGTGGAGAAATTCTCCCCAAAAGAGCGCAAAAAATATTGCACCGTAAATTGCACTTTTTTGCACTACGGGATCTGTAGCGTTATGGTCAAAGACAAATATATAAAAACTTAACGCTACAGATCTGCAGCTAAATATGGCAAGGAGATGATGTACAAGTTCCAAAAAAAATTCCTTATATGGTTTGTCACCTGTCATAGTTATAGTAGCACGCGCTATACATTGTTCATTTACATTAAATTTTATTCAACATTTTGCGCACTTGCAGTCAAAAAGCGAAAATGGACTAACGTGATGCAATGAGTATGTATATTAATCTTCTTGAACTGCCGCAAATTTTTGAGTGGGACAATTCTATCGATGATCAAACCCGCTCACAGATGGGCCAGTTAAAAGAGGACGAAGTAAACGTGTTTGGTGTATTGGGGATTTATCTCTTACTCAAGCGGATTTTTATTTGACCCAAGAACCGGTTACACTCGAGAATGTTATCCAGCAGTAGGACCGTTCTGACGATCGATGTGGGAAGTTTTACGATGATATGGAAACCCTTCTAAAGTCTACCGAAAGTAAAAACACAAGGAAAATACAAGTTGGATTGTGAAAACTTTTAAGGACGCTCTAAACACTAGCAGAAACTGTTTTTTGGACTCAGAGAAAAATATATCATATAAAGATATGCATATTGAAGCTCGCAGAAAGATGGCCAGCCATAACCCCCCCCCCCCCCAAAAAAAAAAAAAGAAAGAAAAAGAAAAAGCACTGTACATGTTATGTGTCGGAATACTAAGGTACTTTCGGGAATGTGGCATACACGAAATGGATTGCACATCAAGATATTATCATCTCTGCTTGAAAGATGTCGACCTAATTCATTTTTTTTTGCCAATATTTTGTAAACATGTGTATGTACGTGACACATTATTAAAGATTGAAAATAAAAGTTTTGTTTTGAATGCAATTCAAGGCTCTGCCTATAGGTTATGAAGGCTCCGCCCATGGGTTATGGTGTAGATAACCCACGGATAAAACAACAGAAAAAATGGCGACCTATGGTAATTTATTATGGCAGGATTTCACATACTTCGATGCGAGAATAACAAATGATTTTAACCTTTATAATTTGATCTTTAATTATCAAGAATCATTACAAACAATCAATCTGGCGGTAATATTAAAAGGGACAGTCAATTTAAATTCAAATTTCAAATATGACAGAAAAGATCTGAATCTTGTAAGATTTTATGTCAATTGATTTAATTATTTTTAAGGGTTGAGTTTTCAAAGAATCACCCACACATGACTACATAGAAAGTAGAAACTGTTGAATAACTTTTATTATTATTATTGAATCAATGATCAAATTTGAGCATAGTTATTTCTTGAAAGATATTAACATCGTAAAGCTAGGTCCATAAATGCATGTTAAACGTAATTAATCTTTCGTTATGACGGGATTTATACATGTTAGTTAACCATCCAGTTCTTTGAGGAAAAATAAAATTAATTTTTCATCGTTTGATATGAGTTGTTAAATCTGTCGTCCTGTGTAGGTTTTATAAGTCTTTTTAAGCTTATTTGACTGAATTTCTTTATAAGAATTTGTTTAAAAAAGGTATATTATATTTTTTATGTGTTTATTGACTTATATCATGCTTATACGTCAATTTCTACACGAAAATCAACTATATGAACACAGTAGACCTGACCCAAGAGGAATAATTTTTAAAGACATCATTAAAGTTTGGTAAAAGAAAGTTCTCTCAATAGAGCAATGTGCCGGAGAAGCCAGAATATGAGTAATTATATACCTCCCCTGAATTTCCTAAGTCGCCGACAACTTTTACATGGTCTTCTCGTTTTAGCTTTAGTATAATAGTTCTACTAATTTGCACATAAGTGTGACTGGGGTGATTACCAGAAACATGAAAAGAAGCAACAACATTCTTGTTGACGTATATATGTAACCATATTGGTTTAGGACAGAGTGCGTCAACGACAAACAAGTAAGTTCCCGCCACGGGACATGTGAAGACGCCTGTTCTGTCGTCATATCCGCCGCCATCATTTGTTAGGATTCCATCGAATTTCACTGTCTAGCCTGCTCCAAGCTTCAATTTTTTCTCTTTTACGACGACAGAAAAACTCACTCTTTTCAAGCGTTTGTTGGATGAAACTGGATAAAAGTAACATTTTTTAATTTACAAGATAATGGAGGAAATTATGGCTGCATAATATAAAGGAAAATATAGAAATTGAGAAAAAAAGAAACATAATTGCATTGTAATAATATAACTTTTCGAAGGAAGTGCAAATGTTTTTTTTTCTATAAGATGTAAATGAACATTGAATCATAAAAAGATCATAAAAACGAATGTTTCCGCGAAAGAAATAAAAAGTGTAAAGATAAAATGGAGCACTTTGTAATTCTGGGTGTCTTTTCCATAGCTGAGGAGCAGATGCCTAAAGTGAGGATGTTAATTGAAATTATATTGATACAGTCAATGTACTGTGGAATCATCATTGTTCGTGGGGGACCAATGTTCTTGGCTTTCGTAGGTCACCCTGACCCACGAATTTACATCCCCAAGAATGTATACACAAACATTTGTTTTATTATTCATGAAAAATGAAAAATTGAATTTCGAAAAACAACTTGTTATCAATGAAATTACGTCTCCACCAATCCAGAAAACATTGACCCCACGAATAAAAATGATTCCACGGTTAACAATATAAATAGTATTCTTCATTATATATCAAATCAAAAGCTGTATATATTGAAGGTTGACTATAATTTTTTTCCTGTCAGTAAAGATACAAAGTTTGTGAAATAATTAGGCACTATGAAATTTTGAATTCAGAAATGTTCATATGTACTCACCCATGTTAGATATATCGACCAAGCTCTTTAGCGCTGAGGAATTAAGTTTAATGGTGGCCTTGGCATTATCAAAAATAAGAGACTTTAGTGATGCAAGTTTGGACTTGTCGTCTTTTTTAGTTAATCCTGTCGAAAAGCAACATATCTGCAAAATCATCAATATTGTCAGATGTAATACAGGCTTCATTTTTAATGTTACGGAATAATTTTCGCATGCTCTTTTCTTTACGTACCAGTATTTATTCCAAAAATGCAACCTGTTCCGTCCACTTCAACAAACTTGATTCAAATGACAAATGCTGTGCTTACCATAAAATTCTATTGTAAGTGTTGTTAGGGACTTTTTTTTAATATTGTGAAATTGTAAATTGTGAAACAGATGGAGAATCGAGATTGCTGTCCAAACATGATAAATGTTTGGGGTTTTTTAAATTTGAAGTGACAGTGCTTACATTTGTAAAATTTTTGTCATATTTTTGTAAAAATAATTACATGTATTACAATAAATTTGTGAATGCAGTTTTCACTAGTTATATTAAGACCAAAAAATAATATAAGGTTAAAAATCATGAGCTTTTTTAAATTTTAAAATAATAACATGTATCGTCAACAGAGAAATATTATCAATAGAAATAAATCTAAATTTATTTAATGGATTAACATATTTCAGCACACCAAAATAAACTATAGTTATTCCCCGTATGGCCGCCATATTGGGGGTCACCATGCTCATATTCTTTCATTATTCAACAAACTTTAATTTTTTATTCTGGCAATTGTGGGTGGTAAGCAATGTTTTCTTAAAAATATAACATTTGTTAGATCTTCCTTTTTTCATATTCTTTTCCCAAAAAATATTTTCCGCAAAATATTTCTGATACAATTACCAGGTTGACCACCAAGATGGCGGCCAGCGGGGAATAATTCTAAGTTATTTTGGATCTACTGGAAACTATCTATTGCAGATGTAACTGTCTACCCTTTGTTCTCTGTTAGGATGTATTATACATATTTGAAAAGTTTTGGAACAAATAAAAATTCATGGAGAAAATGTTTTTTGTAGATTTACTCTCCTAGCTCAACATCCTCCCCACCCCCGCCCACCACCAAAAAAAAATAAAATAGTCACAGCGAAAACAGATATCTCTATAATTAACCATGCTCAAGCAAAGACAGAACTAGGATTGTAAATTTTAATGATAATAATAAATAAATTAATTATAATAAATAAATTTATTATATAATATGATAAAATAAATAGTACCAAATAATTTGAGCTACCCCTTAACCGAATAAATATGAAAAATATCCATGTCTCTTGGCATAAACTATGAGTCAAACAAAGTCTACATACATTATTGTCAGATAGATGTTCATAACCGTCAAAAATTAATTCTAGAAAGTAATTATCTGAAGCTATTTATTATTCAACAACAATTATATCTTATTATTTTATATTCGGCGAAATAATAAATATGGTAATATGCATTATAAAATATAAAATGATTATTAAAGATACCCAGAAAAGAAGAAAGGATTGAAATTTAATACTTTATAGTTCTGTAATCAAAATACGTTAGAAGTCTCCCCTGGTGTATCAGGCACGTAGCAACAGGGGGGGGGGGGGGG
>PRKT01000716.1:58138-76272 GCA_003671525.1 Saccostrea glomerata
CCCCCCCCCCCCACTTTTTGACCATAGTGTAGTGATATCAAAGTAAAGTTGGAAAAAATTGGAAATGAAAGTAACTTGGCTTTGAAAAAGATCCCCCTCTGATGTTTTACAGATCCTTGTTTACTCTGCTCTTGGTTTGTATTGTTTCATGGACTTTTGAACTAAAATAGCTTTCGTTATCTCCATATATTCCGTACAGTACGGGAATGTCATACAGGTAACTGTCATACAAAACTCTACTGTACGAAAAACAGCTGGGGAATACTGTACAGTACGGGAATGCATACAGGTAACTGTCTATACAAAACTCTACTGTACAAAAAACAGCTGGGGAATACCGTACAGTACGGGAATGTCATACAGGTAACTGTCATACAAAACTCTACTGTACAAAAAACAGCTGGGGAATACCGTACAGTACGGGAATGTCATACAGGTAACCTTCCGTGTGTAACTTGATGGGAACAATTCTTAGTTAAATCTATAACAATCATTTATCAGTAACCCGGTAAATTTTTTTATTTTACAATTTTTAACAACTGAATCAATTGGTAATGCCTGCATAAAACGAGGAATCTGAAATATGCTGAACAGATACAAGTAGTGTTTTCCTATATACAAATAAAAATGTAATTCATCTAAAAGTTCAAGTAACACCACACCTATAAGATGAGGGAAGGTAGCGCTGTGCATGGGCAGGTTCTGTAATAGTTCTATCTGTGTTGTTAGGTAATCTGAGCTTGTCTGCAAAATACAGCTCAGAAGAAAGGATTCAAATGCGCAAAAATGATTTGTGTAATTGACACTCTGTCTATTTTGTTTGTTTATTAGGATTTAATTCTAGTATTATATAGCTAGGTGATCTGCCAAGTTTTAAAAATAAACATAACAGTGGGGTTTTCAATGAAATAAAAGAGAAGTCTGTTAAATCTCAGAAACATTTACACACTTGGACAGCATTATGAAATAATTGTTATTTTGCCAAGAATAATAGAGGAGAAAAAAATTGATGTTGGGGTAATGAACGTACAAAAAATGTGTATGAATGCCAAATGAAGATGTACAAGTATTTAAACTATAAGATTACATAATTTCTCACCTTGAAATGCTTACCCTAAGTCTTAATTTTCACGTATTATGTTAGACAAAGAAATATGATATTGTACAAGTTTCTTCTGTTCATTTCAGTTTCTGCATAATAAAAAGATTTAAACAAGTCTATGGAAGGGAATTACCGCCAAAAGTCTATGTATCTTCCTTTTATTCTTATTCTGCCTACTTCTTTATGCTTTGTTTTGGATTTGGAATATTACATATAGCAGCATTAATCCATACATGTATATACAGGGCTTAGAATAGAGTTTTGTCAGTCAATACATTTTCTTTGCTCGAAGAATGCAAACAAATATCTCCAAAATACATTTTTACATTTCTTTGACAACCGATGAAGTATCTGTCTTTAAAAAACCATAATTAAACTACATTTCATAGAATACATTTCGTAGAATACTTACTAGAAAATCTTCCCAACTCGACATATATAAGACCCGAATACATCTTCATGGTATTTGATGCGTCTTGGTCCCGTCAGTTTGATCCTCCTTCATTGGTTGTTTCGCCGTTTTCCACTACAGTTGTACAACTTCCAGAGGTACACCGACTGGGATGATCAAGTCCCAGCCCGGAACCTAGTCCAATGAGTTGTCCTCTCTCAGTGCCTGTTATACCGACAATCCGCGAGGTCACCCACATAGACTGTCCTACAAAATCACGGCATCCAACTTCCACTGGGAGACACCACACTCTCCAGCCCTGTTGTTGGCAATCTGCCACCAGATCCTGGTACTTAATTATTCATTTTCCATTTATGATTTTCTTTAGTTCTGTCCTCCCATGGCACTGTAAGTTCCAGCAAAATAAGCTGAATAATTAATATCCGGTCTCTGATTGGTAGATGCTATTTCCTGTGGAAACTGCATTCGGCTGTTGAGATCTGCTTGTATTTCCCAGTCATTGGCGGTCTCCAACAGGCCACCTCCTTCCACTCCCCCAGCACGACTCTGCTCACCAGCCTTTACAAAGTTTACAAACTTCAAGCGTTCTTTAGTCTTCCGAGTCTTCCTCCTTGCTTTCTCCAGCACGTCTGCAATAATAGATAGAACTGTCGTGTCTCCATGTGTATCTTCCATCTGTTAAAGATACTGAACACGAAATCAGGATATGCTCCAGGTTGGCTGGTCTATCACAAAGATTACAGTTTGTCCCTATATTGTCAGACTGGTTTGGGTTGGCAACACGTCATAAACTGACTAAAGCTGAAACTGGGGCTCTGTTATCCAGATCTCGTTCAAGGATCTTTCCCAGTTTAACCCCCTTACCAAAATATTGACCTTCTGGCAACATCTTCTGGCTTTATTGCCGCAATATTGCAGCAACATTCTGGCAATACATTGCCGCAATATTGCGGCTATATCGTTTTTCGTATGTAAATTAGTTTTGCAGCAATATTGCCAGAAAGGGGTTGCGGCAATATTGCTGCAAATCATGACCCAAATATTGATCTTCTGGCAACATCTTCCGGCATTATTGCCGCAATATTGCGGCTATATCATTTTTCGTATGTTAATTAGTTTTGCGGCAATATTGCCAGAAAGGGGTTGCGGCAATATTGCTGCAAATCATGACCAAAATATTTTTCTTCTGGCAACATCTTCCGGCATTATTGCAGCAATATTGCGGCAATATCGTTTTTCGTATGTAAGTTAGATATAAATTGGTATTTAATAGAAATAATGATCTATCAATCTAACAATTAACAAACTGTGCTGAGGAATATAACAAACAAAAGCAAGCCACAGGGTCAATAAGAAATAGCTACTTCTACTATTCTTTGAACAGATAGAAAATTATGTTGATCATCAGAATGAAAATCAAGATATGTTTGTGAAACACTATGCGCCTGGTGGAAATAAAGTTGGAAAAAGCTATTTATAGCATATGGGTCACAGTCAAAGTCACAAGGTCATTGATCTTGGTGTCATTTGAAAGAACTTAATTAGTGGAGTATGCATACTAAATATGAAGTCTCTATCTCTTATAGTTCAAAATTTATGGCAGAGGATCAAAATGGCTATTTTTAGCATATGGGTCACAGTAAAGGTCAAATTGTCATTGACCTTGGTGTAACTTGAAAGAGTTTAATTAGTGAAGGGTGCATACCAAATATGAATTCTCCATCTTTTATGACTCAAAAGTTATGTTGAAGTTTCAAAAAATCTATTTTAAGTATATGGTCACAGTCAAGGTCCCAAGGTCATTGACCTTGGTGTTAATTGAAAGAACTTAATTAATAAGGGTGCATACTTAATACAAGTTCTCTATCTTTTATGGCTAAAGATTTATGTCCAAGGTTAAAAAAAATCTATTTTAAGGATATGGGTCACAGCCAAGGTCTAAAGGTCATTGACCTTCAGGTGTCTTTTCAAAAAGCTTAATTAGTGAATTATGCATACTAAATATAAAGTCTCTATCTTTCATTAATTTTAAATTATGATGAATATTCGAAAAAGCTATTTTTAGCATATAGGTCACAGTCAAGGTCACAAGGTCATTGACCTTGATGTCATTTGAAAGAACTTAATTAGTGGAGTAGACATACCAAATATGAAATCTTTATCTCTCATTGGTTCAAAAGTAATGGTGAAGGTTAAAGTTTACAAACAAACAGACAGGACAAAAACAATATGTACCCCCGATCTATCGAGACAGGCGCATAAAAAATGTTTATAGAAACAATATTAATATGCCACTGTGAAAATGTCCAGCAACTCTGCATTAATTTTCAAATAACATGCTTTAATTCATCTTTTCCTGCTACTCTAGGATATATAGACATACAAGTCTAGTATGCATGCATCACAAGCACTAATTGAAACACATATAATTTTTCCAATTTTATCTCCATTGAATCATTCATCTCAAAAAGAATATTGGTTTTGACTCACCAAGTCTGATGATATGGAAACAGAGTACACATTCCTATAATTCTGCTTAAATTCTTTTTTCTAGTCATTCCACACTATGCAGTCTTACTACTCATCTTGACTAATCCCACTGTACACAATTAACAACTCTAATTAACTTGATACAAGTCAGTAATGAAGCAAAACATGCTTGCCTTTGAATTCCCTCCACTTTATTTAAAAAGAGGAAGTAAATGACTGAGCATGCTCAACAAATGGCTCATGGGTAATCCTAGATGTTGCCAGAAAGTTTTTTCTGGCAGTATTGCCAGAATGTCACCGGAAGTTGTTGCAGCTAGCGGTGATATTTCATTTTTTCTGGCAGTATTGCCAGAATGTCACCAGAAGTTGTTGCCGCTAGCGGTGATATTTCACTAACCCAAAAAGCTTGTTTCTGGTGACAAAAATGTGTTGCTGCAATGTTGCCGCAATATAGCGGCAATATTGCTGCAATAATTTTACTTTGGTAAGGGCCAGCTTCCCTGCTTCCTCATACCAACTGTCTTCACCATTCTTGTGTGCTCTTCCATTTTGCGCACTTCTTTCTGCACCAGTTGCCTCTTCTCCACTTCCGACGATGTTCTCCATCTGGTAGTATTCCTATTCCCTGCTTGCCAATTGCCACACTTCCCAAAATGTCGGCTTGTCTCAGGCGTGACTCTGCCTCGTGTACTGTGTTCTTTGCAGAACACTTTCTGCTAGTCTGTTCACTCGTGCCTCCCGTATTCGTACCTTGGAATCATTACTGTCGCGTCCTCTTGAAGAAGATGCTGTATTCTTTCTGATTACATCTTCGACTTCTCGCAGTTTTGGTTTTGTTTCATCGAACATATGGTCTGGCTTGCCAAGCTATTTCAGCTTCTCAGACTCTCTTAGATCAGCATCTCTTTGGATCACTGTGCATATCATTCACATATTGCTTGACATCCTCTCTTCACGCTGTTAGCTTTCCTTATCCTTCGCTGCCTAAAAGTCTTGATGTTAATTGGAATGATTTGGCTGTAAATCTTGCTCTAGTTCTTGCTCGCTCCTTACTTCTACTCGTCTCAGATTGGTCATCTCTCTTGGTCCTCTATTCTTATTCACTACTCTCCTCTTGATTGCTGCTATTCCTCCTTTCCAAATCTTTCCAATCCTTTGCTGTACATTATCGTTGTCATGCCTTCGATCGTTTTGTCTATTCTTCCTGCCAGTGATGCTTTTAGGATTATATCTACATGTACATCATTGTCAAACATACTCCATGCATTCTTCCTTATTTCTGCTGGCTGGCAACTTGATCTTTGCTTTCCCTCTGAATCAACCTGCAGCCTCCTGGCCTCACGTGCCTGCTCTTCTGGTGTTTCCACTTCTGCTTGGCTGCTCCCCTCGTTGACTGGCACTTGGACGCTGTGGTTAGATTCCTGGACCACCACCTCCTCCGTCTCACCAGGTGGCCCTGTCAGTGGCGTAGCATCGTTTTTGAAAGTTGGGGGCCAGGCAGAGAAAATTTCTTTTTACTTACCTGAAAAAGTTGACAGGCAAAAAAAAAAAAAGGTAAAAGTTGCCCAAAGTCGAAAATCCTATTTAGGTAAACTTTTTCTGTCTCAACTACTTTTAGTACCATTTCTTTAACTACATTTTCCGTACATTTCTAAAAGTGGAAGGGCCAACCAGGCTTTCAATTAACATTTCCTATAGTGTAAGTAAGGTTGGGAAAAAAAGTGGGGGGGGGGGGGGTAATTAACATTTCCTATAGTGTAAGTAAGGTTGGGAAAAAAAGGGGGGGGGGGGGGGGCAGGCCCCCCCCTGGCCCCCCGGATACTACGCCCCTGCCCTGTGTGTTGCGTCAGTCGCAAACAAGTATCACTACCATAGTATAAATTACCAATCCATGTAATTTGTAGACTTTTACAGAAGAAGAAAGACCTTCCATTCTAAAATCTAAAAAAACAAAAAAAAAAACCTTTTCGTGACTCCGAATTATATCCTTTATGCTACTCATGGAGTTTTAAATAGTTCCATGATATATAAGCATAAAAGATTGTTTCAATTGTGATGAATTTATGTTTTTTTCGGGGGTGGGGTTTGGGGTTGGAAGACTAATTAAGTAGATGTATGATCTTTGAGGGAATCAACGATTTATTTACAGCAGGACATCCATTTACAATGACTTCTGATGAGTAGTCCTTTCAATTCTTATTTCCTTATTTTTTCCAATCCTTTCTGGAATTCATTTATAAATCTACATAAAGCTTTTATGGATATAAATCATGCATTTCTTGTAATATCTTATTGCGCAATGAAGATTTTTTTTCTTTTGCTTTGTGTAACAATTAAATAAATTCTTGGGGATACACACGCGGTATGTAATTCAGCATCAGGTCTGGGAGTATTATGGGGCATTATATATATTCATCTAGTGTCGATAATAAAATTAATTTTTGACCAAGAAATGAAATGTTGAATATGCCAAAATAAGAAATAAAGCCGTTTTGGAAATCATGGACTGGTGGCCAAGACATTTTGGTTAACTGATCATTTCCTATCTAGACAATAGACCAAGAATTTTCATGCCAAATTTATAGTGTTTGTCTCATCACCAGGTGAACTATTTTTTTTTTCACTCTCTTCCCAATCAAATATTATTCTCAGAAAAAGTAGTGTCTCCCATTTATGGGACGTATGTTGGGAACGTTTTAACATTTCTCTTTGTTGATTAAAATATCGTCAAACTTCAATGATGTTTTTTCATGTATTATATATCTACATGTATATATATGGTGAAATAAGCAGAACAATTTTCTTTCAATTGCATGCTCATACATGTAACTGAAAACTTCTCATAAAATTCAATCTTCGTGGAGTGGATGACCGGGGATGTAAAGGAATAAAGTCGGAGGACAGCAATTAAGACACGCAAGACACAAAAACTGACACAAAAACAGGTATATCAGTTAATTCAGTACTTTGACGCTTTATGGGCTACATGTACATGTACTTGTTCTGATTCCTTGCGTGCTTTCTTGGACGCAGTGACTTAACTGTGTTTTAATAATATTAATATTATTTTATGATAAAATTAATAATAATTAATATTGGTGGTAATGACCTCTCAAATTTCAAGTTTTTATTTAAGACAAAGACCCCAACTGGGGTTTACATGTACAATTCACATGTATAGTTCAAATGTATAGAAGGCACCTGCTTATAGAAAATAAAACTATATGTATTTATAACATTTGTTAAATAGTAGTTTTGGTATTAATATTAACTTATTACTGACAACAAAACTTTATTAAAATTTTGGCGAGCCCAAAAATAACTTTAGTATTCTTACAATTTAATAAATCATGAAATTTGATAACATTAGGGTTAACGTAAAAATATTTGGAACAAGTTTTTTCGTTCACTCTTGAAAAAAGAACATTTGCCACAAACAAGTCTATGCCAAAATCCGATAACTCTGGACTTAATAAAAATTTCTACTGGGTATCTGCCTAGTTCACCATATAAAATCTGATTAGGGGTAGATTTTTCAGTAAAATTGTCTCATACACTTGTCTTAATAATCTTTAATGAAGAGTAGCCTCCCTTTAATTGTGTCATTACAATTTGTATTTCGCGCGAAAAATGGTTTATAGTCAACAGTAGGGGGCGCTGTCGCAAGTTATTGCGGAAGAGATAACTTGGCAAATGTTTCTTTTGACATAGCACTACCTAAGGAGTTTGAAAGATTATATGAAGCACTAACAGCTGACAATATTCCTTGAACAATATACAGAGGGTTAAATATTATCCGTGCACGCCTCTGTCAGTCTGTGTCAGTTGAAATTGTTGGATTATGCGAAAAAATGTCAGATCGCGCGAAGCAGACGTCTGAGTGACAACAGCGAGGGAGATGTCGGCGACAGTTCTTCACTTCGGAGACATTGTGTCTCTGTATGCTGAGGGTGGTGTCAGCGGATTCATCTCGACCCTGGGGTAAGTCTGTCCCCAAATAAGAACTCTTATGTAAGCAGAATTTGAACGAAACTCGTTGAACTACAGGTGTGAAAGTAAGGAATTGTGTCGTCCTTAGCTCGAATTTCCTCAATTTTCACATCCTTAGGGAATCTTTTACTATTATAATTAAATAATATAAGCAATGAACGTATTGTTTACATAATTAGTATCCCTCTAAGGAAATGCTCCGTGGTGTTAGTGAATATTGTTACACGACCCAGCTAGGTGAACCAAGAAGAATCTCCTGTTGTCTTTATTGCCATGAGAATGGTCAGAATGGTAAGCAGGTTATGATCATATGCATTCATCATGTTTATGATCAGATGTAGCGGGGCATGTAGCATTTTGTAATTAATAGTGTAAAAAGGCTTAATACACCACTTTGGGACAACATTCTACGATTTTTACAGGTTCCCTTATAATATGGACAGTGGCTAAATGTGCACTTTTTATAAAAAATAATACAATGAAAACAAATTACAGAATTGTATTATGAATCAAAAAACAAAGAAGCATTGCCTGTAAGTTAATTAAGACTAAAGAAATAAGAAAATTACAATAGTCAAATGTTCACTACCGGTAATGTTAAATCATATGGGCATAAAAACAGCAGAGTGAGATGTTGGACCTGTAGATGAGATGCTGGACCGCCTACATCATAGGATGAGCTTGATAGAGCTACATCTTATTTGTATTCGCAGAACTTGCTGTGCATATAAACAAAATTACTTCATGATGTGTTAAATTAAAAAGAAAAAGTAAAAGTTATAACAATACATTCATAATTGACTGTGTTGTCGGGCAAAATGCATTTAGTCAACTCCTTGAATCAAACGGTTCAGTTCGTGGGTCTGACAAAATGCATGTTGCCCTCGAACACAGTCAATAGATGTATAAATTTGAAGAAAGAGGCATCAAATATTGAAAGAATAAAATCAAAACAAAATGGTTTTCAAAATCCATGCAAGGACCTGCGCGCTCATATTTAAACAAAACTGTACACATAATATTAATTTAAAATCCCCGCACCATGGTAATTCTGTGCTGTTTTCTGTTCCTTTTCCGCTGTATTTATCGTACTTTTAATCTACTTACTCTGCAAATCAGAAAAAAATATAATTCTCCGCTCAAATTTTTTCACGCCCCGCCTAAAATTTTGCCTACAATAAGGTAATCATATTATTATTTAACCGCTAGCCTGCTCGTACTTTTTTCATCAAATTTCCGACGAACAAGAAATTAAATTGATGTGGCCTTAATTAAGTATTTAAAAACTATGAAATTTTTTATGTTTGCAAAAAGTTAAATCCACTGATTCTAAACCTTATATATTTAAACATGTTCTGATGATCATATTTTTCACAAAGCTATTCTAGATCAGGCAAATTCACTATTAACACCTAGATTTTGATGTTTACAACACTATATCTAGAGTGTTAATGTATTAGCCATATAGCCCTGAACTGACCAGAACAATTCAGCACTACGTGATTGATGAACTTAGAGATACATGAGTCCAGTCAATGACAATCAGTGAAACATACACCAGGTGTAAGTCTCTGGCCATTACCTCCCAGCACTTCACTTTGTGGCTAGTCATTAACAGTATATGTAACATGGTATATGTGTGTTTAGTTTTACAGATCAAGTACAAATAACAGAGCAGGTTATTATGCTCTGCGGATAACTTTTCTCTTTCTTACAATTAATGCACCATTGTACAATATATACCACTATACAGTGTGTAAATGTATAGAGAAATATTTAGGCCTTTGCCTTTTATTAAGAATCATATTATGAGATTGTTATGTAGAATTTGAATGCAAGTATTGTGTATATTGATGTAATTTTGATGATTCAATAAATATCAATTGTTATAGTGGCAGTAATTAAGTCTTTATATGTATTAGCTAACATCAAGAAAAATTATTAACGATGAAAACATGTTAAATGCCTGGTTAATATCAGCTGTACTATCAGGCGCGGATCCAGGAATTGAAGTTAGAGGGGGTGCCAAAAATATGCAAGGGGTCTGGGGGCCGGCTTGAGGCCCCCATTAGGTCCAGGGCAAAGCCCTGGTGGGGGCCCAGGGGGCGAAGCCCCCGGAAGCTCCTGGATTCTAGAGATTTTGTAGGGTAAAAATGTGGTCTACCAAGGATACATATTTACATTTTCTTGACGAAACTGTGATTTAAGTTAATTTTGACAATTTTAGGGGGGCGTGCGCGCCGATTGCGCCCCTTCCCCCCCCCCCCCCCCCCCCCCCCCCCCCCCCCCCCCCCCCCTTTAAATCCGCCACTGAATATACATATACATAATTTATAGGAAGCTTTCATTTTCCACTGGTCATTGGCTATCATGTATATCAAAGTAAAAGTTGCTGGTCAAATATCTAATCTATTTAGTGATTTTAAATCCTGCTAGATATAAGATTATTAAACTTAAGATAGTCTTTCTCATCCAACAAATGTTCTAGCTAATATGTTGGAATTTAATATTAAACACTGTCCAAACTTTAGTTAATATTTAATTCTCTATGTTAAGCAAATCATGGGTTGTGTTTTTGAGGTCCTATAAGACATTTGATGAAATTTAACATGAATTTATTTGAATCGGGAAGAGGGTGTGGGTCTATAATCTTGGTAGATATTTTCAGTATTAATATAAAACAGGTCTAGAATATCTCCATGCTTATGTTCAAGATGTGGATAGGGTGTGCCCCATAAGTCACCAGCAAACATCAAAAGAGATAAAATATTCCAAAACTTTTAAAAATCAAAATCATCTTTCTGAATTTATTATATGCCACAAATCAGAATTTATGAGGAGTCAGCCCCTGTGAGTATTGATCCATCATAGGAATGTAAACAAGAAATTTACACAGTGTATAAGGGCATGTACCTGCTATAGAGTTTATAGGGACAGGTACCTGCTGTGACAATTACAGGAGTCAGTGGGTGTCCTCTTATACTATAACCTGTCCTTATTGAGGGAGAGATATAAATATAGGGGTCTCAAGGGAGGATCGCATGGATTTACCAATACAATTGAGATTAAAATCTCAGTTTCTTCCACCAGTTTTTTTTTTATACTTGTACTTGATTAGAATTTCTGCAGCTGTATCTTTATTTGAGGTTTCCCTGATGTTTGTCTAATTACTGATAATCAGTTTTCTATGTCAGATTCTCCAAATAATAGAGTCTATACATGCATGTTTTCTTTCATTGATTTTTGTTTAAAATTTGTTTTTATTATCAATTTTATGAATTTTTTGTTGAATTAATAGTGTGGTTTGTTAATAATTTATTCCAATACTCTCTGTAAAAAAAAAAATCTATAGAAATAAATGCTCAAAAATTAAAAATACATCATGAAAATTACCATTTCACTTAATATTACATGAGAATATTTCTTGGGATTAAAATCTGTAGCCATTAGAACTGAACTTTGATGTATATTTTGTAATCCCTTTCTATATTAAAAAAAAAAGTTTTATTAATACATCTCTGTAGACATGGTAGACAAGAAAGATCTAAAGATAGCTATAAATAAATGTCAACATTGTTGGGTCAGTAAGAATTTGACCAGTAATTCACACCAACTTGTGGGAGGGATTGAGTTCAATATCTCCTGTACAGGTTAGGAGAGAATTAGAGACCCGCTGTCAGCTCTAGATAAGTATGATGGACTGCTGTGACGTAGTCTTTCTGTACTGTACGGAGTAGTGACGGAGTATTCCTGATCTACCGTTTACAGAGTATTCCTGATTTACCAGTACTATCTAGGAGGGATATTCCCTAGAATTTCTCATGCCTCTAAATTGCCTGAATGTTTCTAAGTGAGGCGTAAAATTTAAGAGATTAGATTGTACAAACAAATTGGTGGAGTTTATGTTAAAAATAAGGTCTAAAAATGATTGAACATGGTAGAGTAGAGGTGTCTGTGATTCATCATTTATAAGTTTTGCACCTCCTTAGGTCTTTTTCAATTGTCTGATTTGTCAGGAAATAAGGGCCACCAGTACAGATGATTAAAATTGAAAAGAATGGTTAGTTTAAAAAAATTGAAGAAAGTGAAATGAAACTTATTTATCTATTATCCAATATCTCGGTGGAAAATGAATAATTTAGCATAATTTGGGTGGATTATCTTCAATTTATTAGTATAAAAGTTAGACATTATTTCAGTGGTTCCTTGTATTAATTTTTTTCAACAAATTTTTTTAAGTTAAAATATGACGTACATTAAATATCATAAAGAGAATACCAAAATAACCACCCCCTCTTTGCCATTTTCTGCCCGGGGTGGTTAATATGGATTATACGGTAATATTGAATGCTTCACTTTTAAAAAAAAATATGTACAAATTGTTGTTTTTGTTTATATTTTTTTAACAAACGTTAACATCACTTTTAAAGGTACAAAAGCTTTTAAAAATAACTGTCATATTTTACAACACCATGAAAAAGTTCCATGACATATGTGAAATACGGTAGTTATACCTGCCTCATAAAACATTGATTTTAAATCCATTTTTTAAAAAATAGATAACGAATCTAATTAATATCTTAAAACTATGAAAGTTAAATGCAGGTCCACCATCCAAGTGAATTTAAAATTCCATCCTACTTTTTATTGAATTATTTTTTTTCTGGTCGGCTTATTTGAGATTAAGGATAATATTTAGGTTTGACTGCATTATGACAACTTTTAGGGTGTAATAAGACTGGAATATTATTTAGTATCTTATTTCTTATAAAAGTCACTGACTCTCAGACTTAATTATATCATTATATCACTGTAAACCTATGTATTATAAATTACTTGACAATAAACACACTTTGAATTGTGTTTGTGCTATCCAATAGGGATGGGTATTGCCAAAAATTGCGTATCGCGATATATCACGATTTTTTCCCACAATATCACGATAGTATCATGATATTTTTAAAAGCAGTTTTTACAATGATTTTATATGAAAAGTCATTATTTTTCTTAAAAGTATGCCAGAAAAACAAAATTTTACTTTCTTGAAATTTTTATGTATATAAAATCAATTATGTTTGGACGGTAAGATGGTGTTCTTCTCACTTTTTACAACATTTTTTATACTTTCTGTAATTGTAATTTGAAAGATTGAACAAATAAATGATTAATTTCTGGACTTTATAATATGTACCTAAAGACCGGTATTTAGGTCTCCGTATCACGATACGTATCACAGAACAAAATATTGCGAGATACCGGTATACCGATAAAATCGCGCATCCCTTCTATCCAATTAGCTTGTTTTTTGTAGCATAGAATATGCATTTTACTTTACTTTAGAAATCAATGATAGACTTGTCACAAATATCTGTGGGTAAAGGGAAATCAATGTAAATGAAGATGAAGGGCCACACCATAATTCTTTCAATGATTTGTGTTTTTCTCTAGCCAGTGTGCTTGGTGAGCAATGTGGTCCATGGGCCTCTTAAAATGAATTTAATGTTGGTTACAGCTAGGTTAAGAATTTACAACTATGACTGTAAAGCTTTCGTTTGTAACAGCTAGTTTACAATAATTTGAAAGCCTACATGTAGAATACATATATAATGACTTACATGTATGTAGTTATTGATATTATGTATATTATAAAATGAGTCTAAAGCTTCTTTTCTGTGACAGGTTGGTTGATGACAGATGTGTTGTACAGCCAGACGCTGGGGACCTCAATAATCCTCCCAAGAAATTCAGAGGTAAATAATTGATCTAAGGCTGGGGACCTCAATAATCCTCCCAAGAAATTCAGAGGTAAATATGATTTATCTAATGCTGGGGACCTCAATAATCCTCCCAAGAAATTCAGAGGTAAATATAATTTATCTAATGCTGGGGACCTCAATAATCCTCCCAAGAAATTCAGAGGTAAATATAATTTATCTAATGCTGGGGACCTCAATAATCCTCCCAAGAAATTCAGAGGTAAATATAATTTATCTAATGCTGGGGACCTCAATAATCCTCCCAAGAAATTCAGAGGTAAATATAATTTATCTAATGCTGGGGACCTCAATAATCCTCCCAAGAAATTCAGAGGTAAATAATTTATCTAATGCTGGGGACCTCAATAATCCTCCCAAAAAATTCAGAGGTAAATATAATTTATCTCACACTCAACCATAGACTGAAGGGACAGAATGATTCATTATGTTCATTTGGATGTGGGTAAAAATGAAACTTCTTGGGAGTTCATGATCATGACAATCTCCTCTATACATGTTAAGAGTTTGAGTTTATACTTGATGTCTTTTAAGTATACTTTCTTCTTTTCTTTGTTTTATGTATTAGAAAATGATTCATTTTGATAAATACCTGTAATATGGAGGTTTAGGGTGTAAAGACACAAAATTTATTTTCTTTGTGATGAAGATCTGCTCCTGATAAAAAAACAACTGTGCTAGCCTATATCATGTATATTCTGAGTGATACAGAAGAAAAAAATACTGTGTTAAACAGACTTCCTCATTGTCAATACATCACTTTATCACAGTTACTTCAGCTCTATAAGTATTCTAGGATATAAGTATGGAGTTACAGCAAACAAGTACAAAGTCATCCATATATACAGAATTCAGGCTGTCTAGTGACCCAATGATATTCATTGTTTACAAACATAACTTACTTCCGTCAGTTCTAATTAAGTACCACAGTGATGGTGATGTTGAACATATAGGTAATACAGTACAGTGTTTATATACAGGTTTGATCTCTGGGAGGTTTGTCAATGAGAGCTGGAGATACAGACTCTGTCTATAGAACATTTATATCCCAGGCTTACAATCAAAGTAGAATCGTTGCGTGTATCAACTTCACATTCAAAACAGACAACCTCAGATTGACAGATCTATAGGATGATGTCACACTGTGAGAGAATATCAGAAGTGTGCAGTAAATTTAAGATTTTTCTTCCCTTCAAAGCCTATATTCAGGCCAATATCCATTGTCCATGGCCATGCAGCCAAAATTACTGCATTCATACCTCCATAAATTCATCTTTTTATTCAGACACAGCCATGAGATTCTTAGGGTTTTGGCAGCTAGCCTGACTGAAAACCTGCATGTCTTTGGCCAGGGCATATCTGCTAGCCAAGGGTGACAATCCTTTATGAAAAAGCCAAGATGTGGCCAGGGATGGTCATTATACATGTGCATGTAATATTGAAAAGAAGACATGAATATGAACAAAATTAATTTTCTATGAGTAAACAGGGGCGGATCCAGGAATTGAAGCTGTGGTGGGGGCCCCGGGGGGCGAAGCCCCTGGAAGCTCCTGGATTCTAGAGATTTCTTAGGGTCAAAATGAGATCTACCGAGTAGACATTTTTACATTCTCAAGACAATAAACTATGATTTACGCTAAACTTTGACAATTTTAGGGGGTGCATGCGCTGGGTGCGTCCCCCCTTAAATCCGCCACTGGTAAACATTTAGAGGAGGAATTCTACATGTTCCCCAGCTAAATTATTACAGAGTGTAAAATTTTGTAAGTTGTAAGATGACCTTGAATTTGGTGCAGTAACTTTTCAGAAATCTGTTTTGTCATGCAAGAATTACATGTAGATAATGATGATATAATGAAAGATATAACTGGGTAATAGGATTTTTTCTCATTGACATCAATAGCTTTGGCAGAGTTAGAAGCAGTTAATGGGTTAAAGACACCTCTGACAGTGGTAGTTTGTAATGGGCCAATACAGAGGCAGGCAATGGCTACACTGACACCGAGAGAGCTGGCTTTCCTCAAAGCTGGTTTTCTTCTCTCAAAATAAACAAATCTTTGATTTTTTTCTTTCATTTGTTTTATCTGTGTAAACAAAGGAATGTCTAGTAGTCATTAAGACATGAAAACTTTACAATGAAGGAGTCTGTGCTTTTCTTAGATGAACGGCTTGTTGAATTTGAAAATGATAGGAATTAATGTTTTAAACTAATTTACAAAAAATGAAGAATAACAGCATTCTTTGAACAAATAAATTTGAATTCTTTGGTAAAGTATTGTTTAATTCATATGTCAGTGTCAACGTACTTTGTATCTTGAAAATATTTCAAATTTTAACCCAGATCATGCAGATATTACTTTTCCTGCAAGTTCTGGTATTTTAAGAGCTATAGCTGCAATCACGACAGCAGTGTTTAGATGAATTGTTTGGATGTTTGTTGTTATACAGAGAATGAAAGACCCTGAAATGTTATATAATCCCGCTAATTCACAAACTGATATACAATAACTGTAAACATGGTAAACACAGGGAGAGCTAAGAGGCTGACTGCTTCATCTGTGTTTTCTAACTCTTTGTCACATTATCAAAGTCGAGAGAGAATATCTACCAGAGGCAGTTTTCTGTAGTGTATCTTTTTATTTTTCCCGGTAGCTGGTACTTAAGTTCTGCGTTCCCGGCACTTCCTGGTTCTGTCTGTGTTTTGTGTACCGTGTCGTAATCTCAGGAAGTCCACAGTCACAAACAGGGATGTATAATACACTGAACAGAACACAAAGTTTAATTACGTTCTAAATAAAAACTTGGTGATATTGATAGTACACTAATCTTTTTTGTGCTGTTAAAATTAAGTCAGTAGAGTATTTAGAGAAGGAGAAATGTGATCAATTTGATTAAATGCGGGCTTCAGTCTGTCAAGCTTACTGTTCCATTGGGACCCGTATGTGACTGTTTTAAATGATATATCACATCTGGGGGTTATTATAAAAATCCTTACAGGGACCTGCGTGGATTGTTTGGTTCTATAATTAGTGATTTACACCAAAAAATTACAGATAAAGATGATAAACAAATTTTATGTTTCTGTTCCCTTGTTAAGTTGATTCAATTAATTTAAAAATATTGTATGAAAGAAATAAAAATTAATTAGATAAACAGGTTTAATCACCTTAAAAAAGCCCTCAGTCTTTATTTTATTTAGTGTGTGTGTCATGGATTGAATTTAAAGAAGAAGACCACACGATAGTTACATAGCAACACCATCTTTTATTGGAAATTGAAAAGAAATGTTTTATAATGCATGTTACTTCATTCAAACAATTCATATCTTAAAGATTTATATAAAATAAAGTTTTCCAGCCGGTAAAATATCCTAGATACCCTGCATTTTCAAACAAGAGATCTCAAGATTCCTGGGAAATGAAAGGGGTTTATATCTTCATAAACCTGTTATATCAAAGTTTGTAGAAACATGTACATGCAGATGTAAGAATTAAATTATTTTTTTTCTTTATCACTTGATCACATTGATGGTGTGATACCTGCATGTATATTTTTCTGCATGTTCTCATCAAACCTGTTTTGTTTTACAGACTACCTATTCAATATCTTACCCAATATATAAACCAGCACTGGGTCATATTTTATTTTGCAGACTGCCTGTTCAAGATCTGCCCCAATAATCGGTACTCCGCTCAGAAGCAGTTCTGGCAGGCCCAGCGGTCTGGGACAAACTCGACTACTTCCTGTTCCGACACCGTACTGCTGAAAAAACTCCACGTAATTAAAAATCTCTCTGTCCTATTTTGTGATAATGTGTGTGTTATTGAGGTTATATATGATTAAGTTCTAGACTCACCTTTCAATAGAAATGTATTTTAAATTCACCGAGTTTGACTAAAAATCTGTTTTTAGAGAAAAAGAGAAAATATGTAGAAAAAAAAAAACATTTACTTGCTTGATTTATATATCATATGACCACCTTCAAAACATTCACAGTGAAAAGATTAGGGTATGTTGAATCCCCTTCAGTTTGGTTTTGGTTTGGAGAAGGTGGCTTTGATATGATATTATGACTGCAAAATATTAAGCCCCTAATGGTCCATACAATGACCATGTCAGAAAATAAAATTTCTCATCGATTCAAATGCTGTCTGACTTTTTCATACTTTAAAATCATTAGTCCATTATTTAAACACTGAATTGACAACAGATTTTTCAATTATTTCCCAATCATGACTATGAGCACACGGCGGATGTGACCGGTCAGTGGGGGATGCTCACTCCTCCATGGCACCTGAACTCACCTCTGATGTTTTGGAGGTCCGTGTTTGCTCTGCTCCTGTTCTGCCCCCCCCCCCCCCCCCCA
>PRKT01000716.1:80195-123193 GCA_003671525.1 Saccostrea glomerata
GGGGGGGGGGGGGGTCTTCAACTTTTTTTCAGTGCTAAATTTTACTCATATGCCACTAAGTACATGACCTTTTAATTTAAATATATAAATTGACTATTAGTACTGCAACAAAAAGTGTAAGGGATGGGGACAACAAGCCATTCGCTGAACTTTTCCAGTAGTAAAAAGTTACGTTTAGGAAAACCTTTCGTGCCTAACCTCCCCATTTTTCACTCAAATGGAGAAGCCACCTCTTGCCGGTGGAGAGCTGCAAATTTGTCCTATATACTCGGCACTTATAGCCATTGAGCAGTGAGGGATCTTTTTTCGTGCTAGCACCTACTGCGACACGGGACCTCGGATAATACAGTCTAGATCTCATCCAAAAGACCGAACTCCACGTTCTATTGTGGGAATTGAACCCACGACGTATTGATCGACTCCTTACTGCTGTACTTAAATTCATGACTCTAGAGCAGACACCTGAAACACAGTGCTACGCGGGCTACTGCATCCAAGCGGAGGGGGGGGGTCATTATCCATATGTACTCGTGAAGATTATCTATGTTTATATTATCTAAAAGGTAAAATAATTTAACTATAAAACACTATTAAAATGATATTATTCAAATATTTATTCATATACATGTAGGACGGCAATCTCCTATGCAGAGTTGTCGTTCGTTCCTCTCTCAAACATGTATGAGCCGATGGTAGAGAGTGGTAGGACGGATAACATTACATGTTTATATAAACATTGTTTTACGATTTAAAAAAAACTATTTGGGGGATGGATAACTATATAAGGGGGGGGGACGAATTGCTATATATAGCGAAAATTTCCAGGGAAGACTAGCTATATATCTAGCTATATATTGAAATTTCCCCGGGGGAAGTTCCACTGTTTAGTCTTCCAAAGGAAGCATCACTATGTAGTCAGCTTCCAGGGGAAATCTTACTATCTAGCGAGACTTCCGGGAAATGGCATGTATCGGGTATATACCTGAACTTTAGCAAACATCAGTCATTTGAAAATTTAAGTTCGATTGATAAAGTAAGGCAGAAAGCTGAAAAAACTCGAATAACCCCGGCCCGGGTTTGCTTACCTAATTTTACCAACACTCTTAGCGAACACCCCTGCCACCTAGCGTTATAATGCGGCACTAAATTAGGACAACTTGTATTCGTCTTCATTGAATATGCTTCATTGTTTGCGTTATTGAGTTATCGTTCGTAATAAAGATAATCGTTAAGACAGTAATTAAATGAATTTACAAGAATAAAGCAACATAGAAGTAAGGACAAAATGAAGAAGGATAAAAGTCAAAGTGAAATGTAATAAAGACGAATATGAAATCAATAAAGTGACATATAATTACAATAATAACAAAGCATAAAGAAGTAGGCAGAATAAGAATAAAAGGAAGATACATAGACTTTTGGCGGTAATTCCCTTCCATACAAGTCAAACTGAAATTAAGATAAAAAAAAGTTTTGAATATTAATGATAGACTTGTTTCATTAACTCTTTACAACTTACAGAACTGTTATGCAACATACACTTAATGTTCATGTCATAGAAATATAAATAATTTACCATTTCCCCCCCAGCACCTTATAGCGTGATGCACGTGTCTCTAAAGTAAACCGTAAATAATATTAAGATGTTATATTTTAATACAAAAATAACTTTTCTTATTAAATGAGATTTTTGCATGTATAAAATAGAAGGAAATTGACATTTAATTCAAGATTAAATGAACTTTTTAAAGTGCGTGAAAATGCATGATTTTGCGAAATGGTATATGCGTTAAAATGCGTGACTGCGGGGGTGGGGGTTAAAGATTTGAGTACCGTATATCAGGTTTTTTCCGCGTCATGTTTTTTCTACGAATCAGGACATAAATCAGTATATTAAATTTACTGGAATCAAATTTTCACTATTTCAAAGTCCCGGTGATTACATGTATATTATTAACAATTGTTTAAGCCTATGAAAGAATGGGATGTAAAATGGAAAGTCATTAAGCTTGAGTTACTTCATATGGGTGAGAAATAGATCGACCGACCTCCACCTCGTCAATTTCAGAAGATCCGCTCAGCTGATTACAAACCTGTGTTGCATACGAACTTTCAAATCGACAGATATTATTTTTTAAGATTTAAACAATCATAGGTCATTTACTGTTCCAAACTGACTAGCAGCTCAGGTATAATTAGTTTAATAGCTTCTCGCAAGGAGAGTGACCCATATAATTAGCTAGCTTGTCAACTGGTAAACAAACAATAAGGGCTTGTACCTATTACCGGTATCTTGCGCTTGTCCTCTGATCCCGCTATTTCTACCCTCTGCGATATAAGCATTAAGAAATAATTGTACTACAAGAAAAAACTTTGTATTAAATTTATGCTGTTTTAGTTTCCGCGATTCAGAACTTGTCGCGATCAAAGCGGAAATTGGATACACGCGGAAAAATCCTGATATACGGTATTATTTATATGGAGAGAACTAATATAGGCCCTTGGCCTGCTGTTCAATCCATATTCATATTGTACACTTTGTATATTTAATTATGAATAAAATACTTCTTAAACTAAAGATTTGAATATAAATATTAGTGTGTAAAGTTTAAAGGCTTGACAATAATAATGTACCTGTTGATTTATTTAAACAGTTATTACATCTCAAAAGCAACAAATACCTGACCGTTAACAAACGCCTCCCCGCCCTGCTGGAGAAGAACGCCATGAGGGTGACGCTGGACATCCAGGGCAACGAGGGGTCCTGGTTCTACATAGAGCCGTTCTACAAACTCCGACAGTCAGGGGACGCCGTAAGTATAGAGTCATTCTACAAACTGTTCTACAAACTCCGACAGTTAGGGGACGCCATAAGTATAGAGCCGTTTAAATTAGTACATAGAATCATTTTATATTTTGTTAATATTTTTTATTCACTGTTATATTCTTTTATTCCTGAGAACTTTATTTCACGTAATAACTATTAAATTCTTGCTTATAATAGTATTCTTGAGATTAAATAGAGCTGTAATCGCAATTTGTGGAAATTTTGTCTGGCTAATCAAGAGTCAGTGACTATCTCGCAAAGATACACAGTACACAGACATACACAGACAGTCAGCTGACATCCTAATGAAAGACTAAAAAAATTATTTACACTGTGGTAAATAACCCTTTGATCATTGTGAGATGTGACTTGTACACCAGACGAGTATACTGAGTTTATTAATTGTCTTACAGGTGGTGGTGGGGGATAAGGTGGTTCTGAAGCCGGTGAACGCGGCCCAGCCCCTCCACGCCAGTAACTACGACCTCCCAGACAAACAGGGCTGTAAAGAGGTCAGTAATAACAATAAAACGGCTGAGCATGGGCACTGATAGTAGACAAGCCTGTCATGGTTTGTGATTGTAGACACGACTGTCTGTTGACTATTCGTTGACTTGTCTGGTCAGTAGATATGACTATCATCATGGCTAACCTGCTCTGTGGTCAGTAGATACTATAGTGTCAGAGCTGACCAGGTCTGTTGTCAGGGTAGACTTGACTACATCTGTTGACTTGTCTGGTCAGTAGATATAACTATCATCATGGCTAACCTGCTCTGTGGTCAGTAGATACTATAGTGTCAGAGCTGACCAGGTCTGTTATCAGTGTAGACTTGACTACATCTGTTGACTTGTCTGGTCAGTAGATGTGACCGTTATGAGCTGACTTGGTCTGTGATCAAAACAAACAAGTTTAGACACTGGGAGATAATTTTAAAGGGGGAGGGGGAGGGAAGGGTGTGTCACATTACAAGTGAGGAAGTAATCATTATACTGATTACTGGAGTATCATTAAAAAAACTTATCTAATATTTTTTTCATTTTTAAATTTGTTTGGCAAATCTTTTCACTTTTGCATATTTTCATGATAGAAATTAGTTTTGATGACTATTGCATGCAGAAAATGGTTTGAAATTTCTATCAGTTAGATATTAGATGTATAACTGTATGTATACTAAGTAGTGTTTGTGTCCAAGTATTACAACATAACTCTGTACATTTCCACCATCAGGTGAATGCTATCATAGTGGGAATGAATCCAGATGAACGAGAAAAAATGGTGCTCTGTTTTCTTAAAACCTTGAGTTATCTCCCTTGCTGGTGGGCTCTTACCTCTGTCATTTTCTTGCACTCAAAGATGAAATAAAACACTTCAGTTGTTAAATTTAGTTAAAAATAAAACTTTGTAAAAAATTATTTATAAACATTACCTAAAGAGAAATAAAAAAAAAAATACTGTCACAGTGTTTCATTTGCAAAATTTTAATATAATGAGTTTGAATACTATAACTAGTGGATCTAGATTTCTTAATTTCAGAGCTTAAACTTGTTACACTGTGTATCAGTTAATCAATGAAACTTTAAGGTTTTTTTCTTGCAAGTCCAGAATTTTCCTCTGTTGCTTTTAATGTCATGGATGAGGGATGTATACTCTGTTTTTGATATCTATACCAAGATGTGTTGTGTATATTATATTTATATATCCAGATCAGATTTAAATTGACATGAGGAGCTTTTTACAAGCTCCACATGATTGTGTTAAAAAGGATTAATTTCATAAGTTATACCCTGCTCTTGTAGAATTCAAAGTAAGAATTCTAACTTTTTTAAAAGAAAAGAACAAAGATAAAGATAACATTATTGAATAGAGAGAAAAAAAAACATTATTCAAGCATTGCTGCTATGAAAATTAAAACTTGGAAAGTTTGCTGTGCTTATATTTTGACAAGTATGGATTATTTTTAGGTGAATTCTGTGAACTGTTCGACCTGCTGGAAGATGACCCTGTTTATGGACTTCAAGGAAAACATGGAGGATGTTCTCAAAGGGGTAGAGCTACCTTAACTTGAACAGCTCAGTTTAAATATGAAATTTTTTATGATATTTTAAAAATATAAATTATTTTTAAGGTAATGAAAAATTTAGATTCAGATCAAACAATATAAGAAAATATGAAGGAAAACTCAGCTCAATTCATATATGTGTAAAGAAAATGTAATAGGACGGCTTTGTGTTTTGTAGTATAGAATCAATATGATTATACATTCGTTTGTTCTACAGGGAGATGTGGTGAGACTGTTTCATGCCGAGGAGCAGATGTTCCTGACAGGTGATGAATACAAGAAGCAGCAGTACGTTTTTCTGAGGGCTACCGCCAGAACCACGGCTACCACCGCCACCAGCTCCAAGGCTCTCTGGGAAATAGAGGTAGGTCTAACCACCACCAACAGCTCCAAGGCTCTCTGGGAAGTAGAGGTAGGTCAAACAGGTCACCACCAAAATTCTGGTAATAGGTGGTGATCCTACTAGAGGTAGATAAGTGTTATTTAAGATAAAAACTCTAGATGTGCTTATGTATGTATTTTTTGCAGTCAAATCTTGTTATCTCCAACTTGATGGGACCAAGGTAAAACTGAGATATTCGATGAGTCGAGATACCAAGGGTAAAATGTCTAAAGAATAAGTGGTTTCGTCTACCAAATAACTTAGACATATCTCTGGCATTTGAGAAATTGATGTTTGAGATACGGAAGTACAACTGTAACATAAAAAAATAATAAAAAATAACTATGTTATCTATGTAGAATTTTAAAACCTGTTAAGATAAGCTGTTTTAGGAACACTTTTTTTTTCTGTGACAGGTGGTGCAGCATGACCCGTGTCGGGGTGGAGCAGGGCAGTGGATGAGCTTGTTCAGATTCAAACATCTGGCCACGGGGCAGTACCTAGCAGCAGAGGTCAGGCTAATATAAAGATCAAGTCTTCATTCATAATTCTGTTCATGGTTTAATTTTTATAGCCAAAACAGTAACAATTGAAAATACAGATTTGGAAATAATAATCTAAATTGAAATAAAATTTGGAAAAAAATCTTTATTTGGAAAATTTGGAGTTAGTTTTCAATGAGAATCATGACAAAGTCAGAAAATGTTTAATTGGTTGGTTTGTTATTTTGATTTTCTTTGTAGGTTGACAAGGACCCTACCAATGACCCCATGAGGAGTAAGTTACGAGGGCCCCCCACAAACTCTGTCTTCACCCTGGTGTCCGTGCCTCACGGTCACGATGTGGCGACCATATTTGAACTAGATCCTACATCACTGACCAGAGACACCTATGTACCAAGGTAGAATTAGGAGAAGACAACTCCAGATTGTTATTTTCTCACAAAAACCCTTAAATTACTTTACAATGAAATCCTACAAAGTTCTAATATGAAAGACCAATCATATCCTATGGAACATTTTGCCAGGCTTTGATCTTCACCCACAGTGCTTGAGATAGTTCAATTTCACAAATATTGAATATCTTATTAATGTTGAAGAGCACATGAAGTTATATTTCCAATTTGTATATATTCCTAATTGGTTGTAGGAATTCCTATGTCCGGCTCCATCATCTTTGTACTAACACCTGGGTCCATTCTACAAGTATAGCTATAGATAAAGAGGAAGATAAACCAATCAGAAAAAAGGTAAGATAAGCACATAGGGGCCACTTAAAAAGTACGACGAAGATAAACCAATAACAAAGAAGATAACTTTAGCACATGGATAATTTCTCTGTCAAGTGAATAAGCAGAGAAGTATTTTTAGACTTACTTGTATTGTGCAAGAATAAAAAGAAGTTATGAGAAAATATAGTTTGTCAGGAGACTTTTGCTGTGGTACCCATGTAAATATAGATCTGTCTCGTTCTAGGTGGGGTACCAGTCTAAATATAGATCTATCTTGTTCTAGGTGGGGTACCAGTCTAAATATGGATCTATCTTGTTCTAGGTGGGGTACCAGTCTAAATATAAATCTATTTTGTTTTAGGTGGGATGTGCCTCTATTAAGGAGGACAGGGAGGCCTTTGCTGTGGTACCAGTCTAAATATAAATCTATTTTGTTTTAGGTGGGATGTGCCTCTATTAAGGAGGATAGGGAAGCCTTTGCTGTGGTGCCAGTTTCTCCACAGGAAGTGAGAGATCTGGACTTTGCTAACGACGCCAGTAAAGTTCTATCAGACATCGCAAGCAAACTGGAGAAAGCCTCCATCACCCAGAACGAAAAGAAGTATTTGTTCTATACAATATAGTCTTTATGTAGAAATTAAAAACCATTATTTTTCTCTTCAAAGGCACATATTATGCTTAGTAATTTGGTAATTTACAAAGATTTAAACTAATTTTAAGCTACAAAGAATAAGTTTATGTGGCATTCTAGTGCTTGAATACATGTAAACTACCAAGTTAAATTGGATTCCATTGTTTGTAGTATTCTCTCTATACAGTGACTTTATATTGTATATAGATTTGTGACCCAGCTTTTGTCTGATCTGATCTACTTTGTGACGATGCAGGAGTCACATAATTCTACAGGGGATCCGCTGAAGGTGGACATGACAAAATCCAAAGACTGCAGGGAGCGGCAGAAACTGCTCAGAGAGCAAAACATCCTCAAACAAGTAAGAGTGGAGGGTAAAGTGGCTGGGGGGGGTGGAGCTGCAGAAACTGCTCAGAGAGCTGAACATTCTCAAACAAGTGAGGCAGGAGGGTAGGGGGAAATGGGGTGGGGTGGAGGGAGGGAGTGACAGAAACTGATCAGAAAGCAGAACATCCTTAAAACAAGTGAGGCAGGAAGAGGGAAGAGAGAGGGGGTGGGGGCAGAAAAACTAATAAATTTAATGTACAGGAGATAAACAAAGGGAGAATGAGTAATCAAAATGAGTGCACCATTTAATTTTTATATAGTTAAAAAGAACTGCAGCAAATAGACACAATGTACTGGAACAGTATAAAATAATGTGTTTCAAAGGGCAGTAACTCTTGAATGACTAAATATAACACATGTACTTACCATTACCTCTTTTTCTCTTTGACTTGATACTTTAAAGCTGTTTGTTGTGTGTTTGTAGGTGTTCCAGATCCTGAAGGCTCCGTTTGGTGGTAAGAATCCTATTGTGGAGATGGAAGAGCTGGCACATCAAAGACATCAACCATTCCGACAGATCTGTAAACTGTGTTACCATATACTGAGGCTGTCCCAGCAGGATTACAGGAAAAACCAGGTATCTCATAAAAAAAAAAAAATCAAAACTCTTATCATCAGGATATATAATTGTGATTACACATTACTAAGCACATCTATCAAGAAATTCTGTTGTTTTGTCACATGATGAATGTTCACATTTGCATTTTTGCAAAATCTTTTTTTCCTTATCCTTTTCACTTTAAAACCTCATAAAAAAAACTTGGGGGTAAAAAAGGAAAAACCCCATATTTGTTTTCTATCCTTTTATTTTCTTTATGATCATTCTTTTACAAATACAAGTGTAAAGTTCATACATTTGAAATTTGAGAATGACATAATTTATAATAAGACCTTTTACAAATGTCATGATTTATAATAAATAAGTGTGATTATTTACAAATGACATAGATAATAAATAAGTATGACTATATTTACAAATGATATGATTTGATAATAAATAGATATGATTATTTACAATGAACAGAATAAATAGAAATGATATATGAACAGTGATGAATATTATGATGCACAATAAATGTTCACAATGATACATGATTCAAACAATGATAAGCTCAGTAGTCACAAAATCACTTAATTGTTCTTGACCGTTCACATCCTGCTGAGACAGTCGAGGGCGTCGTCCAGTTGTCTCCTCTTGGACATCCTGAGGAACTCCCTACTCCTGCTGACCAGCTCCACCTGGTGGCTGTATTCGGGGAACTTGTTGATGAAGTAGTTAGGGATCTGTCTGCGGGTGTTGTTGGCTCGACTCCTCTTGTTGGACAGCCACCGCTTGACTTGCTGGGCAGTCAGACCGGTCCGGGCGGCCAGCTCTTCTCTCTGTGCCTCGGTGGGGTAGGGGTGGCTCTCGTTGGCGGTATACCACTGATTCAGGACATCTCGTGACTCAGCAGGCATAGGCTGGAAGGCGGGCGTCTCCTTCTTCTTAGTATTCTTGAACTTGATTGGATGCTGGTTGCCGGTGATGGACAGGGTGTTGAAGCAGCGGACTCTCTTGTTGGCCATCCACTTCTTGACTTGTTTTTGAGTCAGACCGGACATCTTGACCAGCTCCTGGACCTCCTGGTCTGTGGGGTAGGGGTAGTGGATGTGACTCTGGTACCAGGAGTTCAGCAGTTGAGTGGAGTCCAGGGCTGTGGAATCTGTTCTGTTCCTCTTGCTGTCTGGCTCTTCTGTTTCTTCTCTCTTCCTCTTCAGTGTGTTACTGGGCAGGACGTCCTCGGGGCTGGTAGTGAAGATCTCGTCACCTCTGATGGGGCTGTAGTCACTCAGGCTGGAGTGGGAGGAACTGGTGGAATTGAAGACGGTCTCGTGTCGTGTCGTATCAAACTCATGCAGCACTGGGACTGTAGGCAACACAGCAGTAGGTGGGCTGACTCCCTGGCTGTTATCACTGGTGGAGGACGTGTCGCTGAGGAGAGGAGCGATGTCTTCTTCTGTAATCCCACACAGATCGCTGGCTTGCTGGAGGAGGTCCATGCCACTGTCCACTTGGAAGGATAAGCTAGTGTCGACATAAATCCCAGAATCCACTTCCTGCTCGGATGAGGAACTGTTGCTGCTGGAGTTGAGCTGAGAGGAGTTGGGAGAGATGGCAGACGACGTCTGACCTGGAGGTGAGGTGGTGATGACTTTGGAGTCGGGTGTGGTGGTGAAGTCGAGGGCACGTCTGCTGGATTTCACTGATCGTGATGATGATGCTGAAGATGAAGCTGATTCTGATGAGGATGGTGCTATGTGCTGAGGAGGAAGGTCACTGGAAGCACAGGATGACACGGACATGCACTGGGACACTGAAGCACACTGGGATACTGAAGCACACTGGGAACTGTAGAACTTTTGAGCTGGGTCAGTCTGGAGGTGGGAGCTGTGGTTGACCTCTGGCTGAGTTCTGTGGATCTGAAGCTTCTGCTGGCAGGACACACTGTACCCGCTGTAGTCCTGGGTCACGGTCTGGACGAGGGTGGAGGGGCAGTGGAAGTGGAGACATTCCTCTGCGAGAATCTCCTGAAGCGGTCCAAACATGGGGTTACTCTGCAGGTGGTTGAAGAAGTTGAAGGAGGACGGCACCTGGGTAGACATGTTGTGTGGGTGGAATGCTGTGTCTGCCGGACCGCGCTGGAAGGTGATGGCTGGAGGGGAGAAGATCTTCTCAGTGACGTGCTGCTGAGGAGGAAAGCTGTGTCTGTAGTACTGGGGCTGGACTTTTTGGTAGGCACTGTACCTCTGTGTCGTTGGATACTGATGCTGGACGTACCTCTGGGCTGTACTGTAGAAGTGATGACCCTGGGGGATGGCCCTAAAACCAGGATGAGAAAACTCACCTTCCATGTTGAAGCTGAAGTCTTGTTTGGCTAGCTAGATACAAAAGATTTCTTATTATAAATCTATATAATGTTTTTTGAAATCTTAGTTTAGTTCACACACAGTAAATACTATGGGAACTTTCTGTCACAAGTTCAGAATACTTAGATTGCTTTGTTCTTTGCTTTGCGAGAATCAAGGTTTTGATGCTGAGGACTGACCAGGCCAGGTTTTATATACACGGAGGGGGCACCTGCTCTCCATTACCTGAGTCTCTCTGTCTGGTGTCAGTCTCATCTCCCCCACAAACCAGGAGTCTGTAATTACTGCCTCTCTGCATTTGTTTGCTTGGTCCAGTTTATTAATGTGCATTAACAAAATTATCAGCTTGTTTACAACCATGTAAAAGGATAATTACTTAATTCATTAAGTATTTAGTTTTGATCCTGGATGCAGTTATAATGTGTATATACTAGGGGAGGGTAATTAAGTAATTAAACATTTATTAAGTTATGGAGAAATTTAGATACAGTGCTAGCTTGGGTATAAATTAAAGGTGTAGAACATGCAAGGAATTAGTTGCTCAATCAATAATTAAAATTTCATACTTTTTGAGACTTGAATTTAATGCATAGAGAGGAATTTATTTGAGGAAGAAATTAAAATTTTTGATAACATGGGACATTGACGAAGAGAAGACAGTGAGAAAGTATACTGGTAATAATTCATTATTTTTTTTTTTTTACAAATATAACATAGGTTCATGTTTATTTATTATTTATTTTATTATGAGGAAAGAATTTTAACTCTTTGATAATTAATTCATTGAAGAAAAGTTGTTAGTGAAAAAGTATAATTATTTTTATTACCCCCCCAAAAAATCAACCCATATAGGTTCATGCATAAATAATTATTTTTTTATTTCTTCAGTACATAATATACATTTTAGGAAGTATTAAATTAGTAAAACTTATCAGTTGTTGACATAATGGAGATTTTTTACTGAAAATATAGACTTTTGAAATCATTAATTTACTTGAATATAAACAAAATTTCGATAAAAGAATTTTTCTATTTATTCTTATTGTGTTTTATTAGATAAGTTCAAATGTCAAAGTCAACAGTGCTTTAGTTTTACCAAATATATACCAATATCATATAGACCATTTCCTGTATTCCCATATATTGTATTAATATAGCCCATAATAATATGATCTAAACAAGGAAAACCATAAAACTTATTGTATGTAATTTATATGATTGAGAGACCAAATTATGTAATTTTTTTTTATAAATAACAATCCTTCATTCCCTCTTTGTATTACAGGAGTATATTGCCAAACACTTTGCGTTCATGCAGAAGCAGATCGGATACGACGTTCTGGCCGAGGAGACCATCACAGCACTGCTTAACAACAACAGGAAGTTACTGGAGGCTCACATCACTAAACAGGAAATAGAGACGTTCGTCAGCCTCGTACGCAAAAACAAAAAACCCAGGTCTGTCTGCGGGAGGAAAGATCAGATTTACTGCTATTGTAAATAAGAGGATTCAGTTTAAAATATGATACCATGATCAACTGTCTCATAAAAAACATTTATTAATTTACATAATTTATGTATAATTTGTACATGTTACCAGATAATTAAACATACAATTTAAACATACTTTTTTTGTAACTGAATATGTAATCTGTGTTTTGTAGATTTTTAGATTATCTCTATGTACTCTGTGTTTTGTAGATTTTTAGATTACCTCTATGTACTGTGCGTATCTAACAATGTGGCCATCCCCGCTACACAGGACCTCATCTGTAACTGTCTACTATTGGAGGAAAACAAGGACATCCTCATAGAAACAAGGTCGGTACCATAGCAACAGTCAACATCACTATATAGTCTCACAGTATCATGTCTGTTGTGTTCCAAATCATCTCTCTACACAATTAGTTACATGTTTGTCCAACTGGAATTCATATCAATATATGTGCCGCATGTAGAATATTTTTCCAATGTTGAATCTGAATTTCATCAATTTTTTCATGCATTTGAATGTTCTGTAAACATTTCATAAATTTTGCATTAGAACGAAAACTAAGAGAAAAATTCCAAAGTAAGTATATAATTTTGTATTAAAGACTGAGACATTTAACTTTAGCTCCTAGTACTCTACATTTTCTCTGAACATATGCTTCTACAAATATGAAAAGCATGGATCTGTAGTGCAGAACACAACACCAACAGAATAAAGATGATAAAGTCTACGTTTTAATTTAATAATCATATTTATATATCCAAATTCCTTTGAAATTCATGATTTTGTATGAGCTAGTACTTCATTTTGTTGATTATTTTTCTAGTGGTTTATAAATAATTATATATAATTATTTTATATATTGCTTAAGATTTTTCTAGTGATTTATAAATAATTATTTTATATATTTCTTAAGATATACTTTTAAATATACTATTGTCAATATTATACCCTATAGGAAATTAACTTCTTTCAATTTTCATTTATGCATGTCCCCTGTAAGTAAATATATGATAAATAAATATATTTTCAATCATTAATCACATATATTATATAATATTATACATAACCTTCTGAATCATATCATGAAGGAGTTGTGTAGGGTTGCTGTTTTCCAAGTCAAAAGAAAATTTGAAAATTAAATATGGAACTGAATGAATTCAAAAAGTGGCTAATTACTGCCAGTTAATTAAAGTGCTGTCTGATTTTAATGTAAATTTTCAACAAGGTAATACCCTGAGGTTTGGTGAAAAGTTTGGGAAGATATATTTATTCATTCTGTTAAAAAAAACTACAAATTAATGTCATCTTGCTGAAATTCAAAATTGTAATTTTTTTGTAAATTTTTTTTTATTTGAGAGCAATTATAAAGAAAAAAAGTTATCCATTCATTACAAGATTTAATTAAATATTAAATTAATTTTTTATTTGAAAGAGCTTCAAAGAATCACTTTGGCATTCTCCTTAGTTTACAATTTACAGTCACGTTGACTTTGCTTATCATTGAGTAGAGGTTAAAATTTATAAAGAGCTTCTGAGAGTTGTTTGAGTTTCTCATTTATAAGCTTGCTGATGGAAGTCAGTGTATACTGGTAGCATATTTACAACATACTTTCAAGATACTTTCTATCGAGAAAGTTACAAAACCAAGATGTTTGTAAGTCTGTGTATTATAATAAAGTTTTAAATGATGGAAAAGAATATGCTGAAATATTCATTACTTTGTTATGTGAATTGAAAACAAGACTAAATGTGAATCTTGTAAAGAGTTGATCATGAAATCTGAATTCTTTACTAAAGTGGATCTACATCTCAATAATAACACCAGTCCTTAATCCAGAAACTTAATCTAACATGCGTACTCATTTACAACACAAACAAAGAATGTCAGTATGAGTATGTCCTCAGTGCTCTAACAATTCTATATAAAGTAGGATCTGACCTGTACAATTATAAGCATGTCAGAGACTAACGTGAATGGTCAGTGATGCCTGGTATAACCTGTACTGAGTTCCCTCCGTTTTATTTATAGATTGGAGAAGACCCAGATGGAGGTTGAGATGGAGGTGGAGACAGCGGACGGAATCCCGGCCTCCGAGCCGATCGTCACGATAGAGGAGGATGAGGTTGTCATGTTGTACTGGGACTGGGGCAACGGACCCAAACAGAAGAGTATACAGGAACTCGCCGAGGCTCAGAGTGACCCGAAGGGAAACGAGGACGGAGGGGACGAAGACTCGGCGGTACTCGAGTACTACAGGTAATACTCAGGTCAGAGTGACCCAACTACAGGTACAAACTCAGGTCAGAAGAGCCAAATACAGGGAAAACTCAGGTCAGAGGACTTGGCTGTACTCGAGTACTACAGGTAATACTCAGGTCAGAAGACTCCGCTGTACTCGAGTACTACAGGTAATACTCAGGTTAGACAACTACAGGTAATACTCAGCTCAGAGTGAAAGGGGGAATGAGGATGGCAGGGAGGGGGGGGGGGTTGTTAGGCTTCAAGCGTACTCAAGTATTACACATTACATTTTAAACTTAGCTCAGAGGGCTAGGTTTTCCTACAAAGTTTACATACTTATTAGATAACAGAGACCCTTATTAGAGACCATATGCAAGAACTTTCTTATTTCTGATTAACTATTTAGAGGAAGTAGGCTATTACTTTTGTAAGTTTTAAGAATGAGTCTGAGGATTGATTATGAATTATAACACATTCCTCTGTCTGCAGGCATCAGCTGGATCTGTTCTCTCACATGTGTCTGGATCGTCAGTACATCGCCATCAACCAACTCTCCAAAGATCTGGAAATCGATCTCATTCTCAGGTCAGTTAGAACCTACCATTGACGAATCAGCTGAAAGGCAAAGATTCATTAAGATAACTTCCTAGGAAATGTATTCTTATGAAATGATACAGTAACTGTGAATCAGCAGGCCAGGTGTGAAGAAGGTTTGATAGTTTAAAAACAAAATATTTATTTGAAGAATGAATTTCAAGACAGTGTTGATGAATAAATGAAGGAAACATATAATGTTGAATAATGAGACATCAGTTTGTATAAGAAATATTTAATATTACATTAACATGTCTATGTCAGGTGTATGTCAGATAAGATCCTACCCTATGACTTGAGAGCTTTGTTCTGCCTGTCTGTCTGTGTTAAGTAATCTATTATTTTTGTGTCAGGTGTATGTCAGATAAGATCCTACCCTATGGCTTGAGAGCCTCGTTCTGTCTGTGTTAAGTAATCTATTATTTTTGTGTCAGGTGTATGTCAGATAAGATCCTGCCCTATGGCTTGAGAGCTTCGTTCTGTCTGTGTGTGTGTTAAGTAATCTATTATTTTTGTGTCAGGTGTATGTCAGATAAGATCCTACCCTATGGCTTGAGAGCCTGGTTCTGTCTGTGTGTCTGTGTTAAGTAATCTATTATTTCTGTGTCAGGTGTATGTCGGATGAAATCCTACCCTATGGCTTGAGAGCCTCGTTCTGTCTATCTGTCTGTGTTAAGTAATCTATTATTTCTGTGTCAGGTGTATGTCGGATGAAATCCTACCCTATGGCTTGAGAGCCTCGTTCTGTCGTCTGATGTTACACATGCACGTGGACCGTGACCCCCAGGAAATCATCAAACCCGTCAAGTACGCCAGACTGTGGTCCGAGATTCCCACCCAGATCTCCATAGAAGAGTGAGTTATCTCCCCGTATCAAGCCAGTTCTAGCTGATCATTTGGTATTTTGTGTCGGATCCTAACATTTTTATATTTGTCTGTATTTTCAGCATGTTATATTTTCTTGATGATTTTGATTGAACTTTAATTACTGCTGGCTTAGTTTTGAATTTGATTAATTTCTATTATTAATTTTGCTGCAAGAGTTTGTTCATTTTCTTGTAAAAGCTTTGCTAACTGACTGTTTGCAGCCATTTTAAAATGTTTTATATACATTGGCAACACCCACAATGTTAATGATAGTTTAAATCAAATTTGGGTCATATGCTTTATAAAATCAAGTGATTTTTGACAGATATACTATGGATAAACAGTAGAGTAAAAGCAGATTGAATTATTGACAGGAAAAGATCTACTTATCTCTCTCATATTAATTGTGAGCCCTGTATTTCAGATATGATAATATCGAGAGCGAGAAGTATGTGTGTCACTCAGACTTCACTTTAATCTTTCAATTCAGTGTTTAAAATGTTCTGCCATATAAAACGTTTTTTCAAGCCATCACTATTTTTCCTCCTGTGTGTGCAATATATTTTCAGCATACTAGTAGATTTAGTTGATGTATAACTTGACTAACACAGTTGTTTCTGAGTCTGACTTGCATATTTTGGTTTAATTTAACCTACACTGCTTGGTTTTTTGGAAACTTGTAAAATAAATGTTTTAATAATTAATATAATTTTTAAACTGTCTTTTTGTAAGATTTCCAAGAGATCCATATAGGAACTTAACAAGTACATGTAACATCATTTTGAAAGATTCTCACAATTCTAAGTGACTGTGAACTAAGATCAATTTTAACTGGAATTATGACACATTCAGTGAATTGCTTAACAATTACTGTAAACTCAATTGTTTTTCATAATGAAATCACATCTTGTGCAAACAACTTCAGTAGGATAAAATTTACAGCAAATTCATATTGTAAAAGACTGGCTGTAACAATCTCTTTATTGTTTGTTAAAACAGCCATATAGTATAAAGATACTCTAAATGCGTGTAATATTGATATTTACTACTGTAAGTACAGAGTCTGTTTTGTCATTACAGCTACGAGTCTAACATTGGTAAGGACCCAGAGAAGGAGAGAGTCAAGCCAAAGTTTGCCTCCACCATTCTGTTTGTAGAGGACTACCTCCTGAACGTGGTGTCACACGACGGAGCATTTGCCGACAAGAAGCAAAACAAACTGACCTACGAGGTGAGCAAACAAAACAAACTGACGTACGAGGTAAGAAAAAAAAACTGAGTTCAAGGTAAGCAAACAAAACAAACTGACATACGAGGTAAGCAAACAAAAACAAACTGACGTACGAGGTAAGAAACAAAACAAACTGATGTACAAGGTAAGCAAACAAAACAAACTGATGTATGAGGTAAGCAAACAAAACAAACTGAGTTCAAGGTAAGCAAACAAAACAAACTGACATAAGAGGTAAGCAAACAAAACAAACTGACGTACGAGGTAAGAAAGAAAAAAAACTGACATACAAGGTAAGCAAACAAAACAAACTGACGTATGAGGTAAGCAAACAAAACAAACTGACATACGAGGTAAGCAAACAAAACAAACTGACATACGAGGTAAGCAAACAAAACAAACTGACATACGAGGTAAGCAAACAAAACAAACTGACATACGAGGTAAGCAAACAAAACAAACTGACGTACGAAGTAAGCAAACAAAACAAACTGACATACGAGGTGAGCGTTCGCCGACTAGAAACAAAACAAACTGACCTACGAGGTGAGCAAACAAAAGAAACTGACTTATGAGGTATACTAGCTGCAATAATGCAGTGCTCCAAGTTGCGACTAAAATGGTCGCATTTGCGACCAAAAAATTGATTTTGCGATTAGAAATGAAAACACACTCGCATTTTCGCGACTGAGAAAATTTGGGCTGGAAACGTCCATTTTTAAGATCGGGATCGAGATTTCACTTGTAAGGATTCTCTATCAAGAAAATGTTTGAAGACATATACTTAATAAATACACTTTACAAAGCGTCCCATGGACTTAGATCACGTAATGTTATGGCAGCTTGCTGTACAAAGTTTGATAGAACCAGAGACGTGTATAAATAATGTTCCTAATAGAATGGCATCCAAACTTCGTAAACTTTCTAAGACCTGACCTTGTTATTGAAGCATTTGGTCAATTGCTTGCATATCACAATGAATCATGCTAATAAAGAGTGTTTTGGCAGCATTTATAATGAATGTGTAATGGGCTAGGTACGTAGTAATAAGTACTTATTAATAAGTAATTAATTAATTATTAATTAAGTAATTAATAAGTACCTTATTAAAATAAGGTAATTCCAAAGAAATCCGCTCCCTATAGATCCTTAATCTCATTGGCTGTCTCAAAATATAATCTGTCAAGGTCAGTAAACATGGCGGATAAATTTAAGTTGTGATGTTGACATACATGAAAAATACTGATATATGGATTGTTCTGTACATTTTTTGATCGATTTATGTCTGTGATAACTACATTTTGGAAGTTCAGGTAAGGCATATAAATAAAATAGCCGTTTACAGACAATTTGAGCCGAAATCTGTGCGGGAGCGAATCGCTCCCGCTCTACACCATTATGGAGATCCTAAGGAGTTGTAGCCCTCTCCCAAAAAAAAAAAATCGGAGAGGGCTACATTATTGCAGCTAGAGGTATACAAACAAAACAAACTGACCTAAGAGGTAAGAAACAAAACAAACTGACGTACAAGGTAAGCAAACAAAACAAACTGACCTAAGAGGTAAGAAACAAAACAAACTGACGTATGAGGTAAGCAAACAAAACAATCTGAGGTACAAAGTAAACATTCGCTGACAAAAAACAAAACTTACTGATGTACGAGGTAAGAATTTGCCCTTCAAAAAACAAAACAATCTGACATACCAGATAAGCATTCAATGACAAGAAACAAAACAAGCTGACATGAAGTAAGCATTTCCCAATATGAAACAAAACTTACTGACATAAAAAACACATACTTTCAGGGGAAAGGGGGAACTGAATAGGCAGATTTTTATTTAGTTGTAAATGAAAAAGAGGATTGTGAAATAGCAGCACCAGCTAGTTAATGCTAATTGATTCCATGAATATTTATCCCTGACCTTGACCTTGCTCTCTATTACAGGTGGTGAACCTAGCCAAGCAGTTGATCTACTTTGGTTTTTACTCATTCAGTGACCTCTTGAGACTGACTAAGACTTTACTGAGTATACTGGACACCATCCCCGAGAAAGAAATCTCCCCTGCCGCCCGACCAGTCGTCTCCGTAGGGGATGGTAAGGGGACCAAGGAAACAGCTCCTATTGTCACATGATAGTCACATGATAAACTTTTACATACGGCTTGCCATGATGTTTCAGTTCTATATGAATGTGTGTTTTTTTTAGTGTAAAAAATGAGAGTAGACTCAATCCAAACCCTGTACAATACAATCTGTCTTTAATTAGGTGTTAGATTTGGAAAAAAGTTAAGAAATTTAAAGGCCAAAGGTTTTTATGAAGGTAATTGTTGTTGTTATTATGAGAAGTGAATTCAGCTTTTATCTTCCTCAGAACCAGACAAGTCCATTATATCAGAGGTGATTCCAGCCACTAAAAAGGTCGAGGAGGAAGTTGATACAATCGTCATGGATACCAAACTTAAAATTATAGAAATCCTTAAGGTAACTCTACACACAAACTCTGTTATCATTATAATATGTTTACAAGCATTATATGCTTTTATCAGAGTTAAATCAGATAATGGAAATTAACTCATATAACACAGATATTAAAAATTCTTCTAGGTGACAATAGCTTTTTATTCATATTTATTTGTTTGGTTAAATTGATATCCTGTATACTAAGGCTATACTTTTTGCACAATAATTCCTTTTACATTTTATTAGAATTTTTGTTGTTGTGATAGCTTTCTTTTTAATCATAATGTTTACTTTGTTTAAGAATCTTCAGTTAACTTTATGTTAGTTGGACCAATTAATTATGTTTAAATAATTTCACTGTTAGAGAAAACATGGGGGAAAAAAAACATGCCTTTGCTTAATAACATTCAACTTGATAACCTTCTGCTTTATCTATGGTAAAAAATCTTAACATTTTTAAAGCCCTTTTTGTTACATGACTTATTAACTATGAATTGTCTGTGAGCATCAGAAGGGTACAGTTTTTGACCTCCTCAAGTGTGTTTTCAGTTTATTTTGGATGTTCGTCTGGACTACAGAATTACGTGTCTCCTCTCGATATTTAAACGAGAGTTTGACGAGAATAACGCACCGCGGGACACAGATGGTAAACACAGCCAGAATCTCTATCTACTCGCTTCATGCTTCACTACCACTAACAAAAACAAAACATGCAGGTCATGACCTCTTCATAACATTCTAGATAAATTTCTAATGAATGAATTACATCAGGAAATAATAAGCTGTTTATAAGCTGTTAAATACAGTTCCAAGACTAAATTTTCATTTAATATATAAGCTAGAGTAATTAAGTCAAGGTGAAAAGGTCATGACCCTCTGCTCCCATATAACTCTGTTGAATTTCAGGTGTTTATGTTTTGGGTTGTATGTTTAAGGTTGCTATGGATTTGACCTTGTTGCCTGCCAACATGATCAATACCTTTCCCCTTTTGGCTGACATGACTACCATATGCATTATTGACCCCATAATAAATAGTGCCTATATTCAAGATATAAGCATGAGCCAACACATATATTTCAATAATGTACATTTATATCTCATCGCCTGCAGTGAGGGTAGTCTTGGTTTTTATCTTACAGAACGTGATGTACTTATTGTGTTTTATTTACAGTACCTGATGCAGGTTCGTTTGGACTATCGCCTGACCTGGATTCTCTCTATGTTTAAATGTCAGATAGAGCAGCAGCCCGCCGACGAAAAGTCTGACGTCATTTGTGGGTTCTCAGCTGTTTCACGACCAGAATTTCCTCTGAACTAATTCTCATTAATGCTAATTTGATCAGTGAATGTTAAGAGTTTATGATGAACAGGGTTGTCCCTAGGAATTAAATTAGCAGGGGGGCATTAAAAAAGTAAAAAGGGAGTTTGATCCTCTTCCAACAGGGGAGTGAGGAGGGATTTCAAAGTAATTGGAGAATTACGTCATTAAAGACAGGGAAATTCCTCAGCCCTTAGGGACAATGGTGGATTATTGACCGGTTTGATCTCCATATAATTTATTACCAAAATTAGTTCAGAGGAGCATGATGTTGTAGTGTCCATTGTTTGTGCTGCCCAGTGGTTTCGTGTTCCCAAATTTTTGTTGTCTGTGGTTATAAGGAATAGGTGTAACTTAGTGCTTGATTTGGCTGATCTTGTTTTAGGCTAGAGTTATCTATGCTAGAGATATCTATATTGCCCCAATAAGCCTCAATATCTGTACTAACTTCCCATGCACCTTGTCTGGTACACGTGAACTTATTTGTGACTTTCATCATGTTCATGTGACTTAATTAATATGGTAAAATTCAATCAATCTAAATTTAGAATTACTTTACAGTAGACTGTGTAATATTCTGGTTTGGAAAGGTTACCTTTTATAATTATAGTTTAAGGATTACATTTTATTTATCTTGGTAAATTTTTCCTTCATATTCCAAATTATTCAGTTAGAATTGATACATTTTCATTATGATCTTTAATTTTTCAATTATTTTTCTGAAGTACATCTTGTTGGTGCACTTTATTTATTTCATCTTTGAATTGCACTGCATGCATTAACTTGGTGGTATATATTTCATTTCATTTCAATTTAGGGTTTATCTTAATTTTTTAATCAGCTGCAATTTGCTTTAATTATATTTATATATATATAGACTTTCTCTCAATTCTAAAATGTTCATTTTTATGCATTTTTGAGCTTTGTTAATATTTGGTTAATAAATGCTGATTTTCTTTTTATTTCTTTACAAAAACTAAAACTAAATCTCTCTGATCAGTTTCCAATCTACTAACCAGAGACTCTACCCAATCACAAGTTTTACTGTTTCTGTCGTAGGTCTAGACTTGGACAGCATTGGCCAGCAGGCAGAGGACATCTTTGGAGGAAAGTAAGAATTTGATTTATCTCTCAGAGGCTGAAAAATGGTCCCCAAAACAATGTCTTTCTGGTCATAATGATTGAGCCGTAAAAGAGTTCAACTTGGGTTAAGGTCATACTTTGAAGTTAAAGGTCAAAAGTGTTGAAATTGACTGAAGAGATTGCATATGCTCCTGTGAGTGTATGTAGGAGAGAGGGGGATAAAAAATTATTTTTAAAAGCATTTTTTCTCGTAAGAGATCTTGACTGTGTTGATGGTCCAAATAGACAATAATGAATTATCCAGAAGTGTTCATCATAAAATATTCTTTTTTCCTATGTCAGTGCTGAGACGTCCAAGCTTGACTTAGATGAGCAGGGAGGTAAGATGTTCCTGAGGGTGCTACTGAACCTGGTGATGCATAACTACCCCACCCTGGTGTCCGGGGCCCTACAGCTTCTGTTCCGACACTTCAGTCAGAGGCAGGAGGTCCTCTTGGCATTCAAACAGGTAAGTACAGTGGCTGCAACGTTATTGTTGACAATTAAACCAAGTTTATCAGTGTTTTATCTCTAGAGCTAGCTTTAATAAGTTTTTAAAATAAAATTTTTTGAAAAATTGTTAAATAATTGGTTTATATAAAACTATAAGACAAGGAATAAGTTTCAAAATTTTAATTTGGCTTTTTGGAACTACTCAGCATGAAAAAACATATATATACAGAACATGAACATGAACACAGAAAACGTGTCTAAACTAGTACAATGATATAAAAACAAAGGCTGATGGCCTTGAAGAAGAGGGCCCATGGCCCTTGTTGACCGATGGTCAGAGCGAGGCCGATGGCCTTAAAAAACTGAAAACTAGGCCGATGGTCTGAGTTAAATAGTGGCCGATGGCCAAGGTGACCGATGGTCAAAAGTACATCTTATTTTGGGGCCGATTAATACATGTCAAAGACTTAGTTATAAGATTGACCATGTGTTAATTCCCCCAAATGAAGCAATAAAGGAAATTGTTTTCAAACAATTGAAATTGCTGAGAGCCCAGTGTTTTATCTCTAGAGCTAGCTTTAATAAGTTTTTAAAATTTAAAAAAAAATTGTTAAATAATGGGCAAGTTCATTTTTAGAGATTCATAAACACATTGAATCTACGGAAACATATGGATATAATTTGTAATTTAAGTCATTCCATGCTGCTCTATTTTCCCAATCGTTTATCCCCCTTTCTGCATATTGTGAAATCCAACTCAATCATATTTTACAGTCCACCTACTACTATCTTCTAACAGAACAAAAAAAAATCCATTTTCTTGAGTCGGAGAATTACCTAAATAATCATTTTAATCTAAAATGATAAATATATCTTACATGTATTTATTTCCAGAATATCCATTTCTGTTTTTTTTTCCAAAGTCTATGAAATAATAATATATTAAATGATAATTCTTTGAAATCTATAATCAGTATTAAGCCGTATTTCTTTTTGAAAATATCGATTCCTAAATATTTTGAACTATTTTAAGTGAAGAATCGTGCGTTTGTGTTAGCAATCGTGTAAGATCGTTTAACATGTAGAATCGTGTGCGTGAAGAATTGTTCCTGTAACAGGTTTAATCGTGCGTTAATCGTGCGGAATCGTTCGTGTAACGTTGTTCGTGTAAGTTGTCAACAATAACGTTGCAGCCACTGTAAAAATAAATAAACAGGTGTGTAAAAATAAATAAACAAACAGGTAGGTGAATTAAAGTAAACAAACAGGTGTGTGACAATGGTGTGCAAAAATAAAAATACAAGCAGGTGTGTAAAAATAGAAATGGTGTAAACAAACTGGTTTATGAAACAGGTGATTGTTTAAAACCTACAAAATCAAACGGGTGTATTGGTTTTATGAATCTTATTCCATCCTTTCATTCCTTATATATGTACAGGTTCAGCTGCTGGTGACAGCCAGTGACGTGGAGAACTACAAACAGATAAAGACAGACCTCGACGAACTCCGCAATCTGGTAGAGAAATCAGAACTCTGGGTCTACAAGGTTAAACATGACGATAGCAAGAAAAAGCACAAAAATAGCGGGGAGGATAAGGTAAGGGCTAATATTTAAATAAAGGGGTGTTAAAAGGAAGAGCAGAAGGGTGGAAAAATTACCATGCTGACTTCTCTAAAATATACACTGTTCCTTAAATAGCATTTTTATCCCATTTTTAGCTCACCTCGACGAAGTCGAGATGAGCTTATGATATCCCCCCCGCGTTGGCGTCGGCGTCCCAGGTTAAAGTTTTAGGAGCAAGTCCATTCCCAAGTAAGTATAAGCCCTACCTGGACCAAACTTGCATGGATGATGCTTCTAGGGATGTTCACTACCAGACTTGCTTCTGATGCTGGATCTGACCTACATTTTCCAGATGAGTGACCAGGTTAAAGTTTTTGGAGCAGGTCTATTCCCAAGGAACTAAAAGCCCTACCTGGACCAAACTTGCATGGATGATGCATCTTGGGATGTACACTACCATACTTGCTCCGTATGCTGGATCTGACCTACATTTTCCAGATGACTGACCAGGTTAAAGTTTTTGGAGCAGGTCTATTCCCAAAGAACTATAAGCCCTACCTGAAGCAAACTTGCATGGATGATGCATCTAGGAAAGGATAGTACCAGACTTGCTTCGGATGCTGGATCTGACCTACTTTTTTCTAGATGAGTGACCAGGTTAAAGTTTTTGGAGCAGGTCCATTCCACAGGAACTATAAGCCCTACCTGGACCAAACTTGCATGGATGATGCATCTAGGGATGGACACTACCAGACCTGCTTCGGATGCTGGATCTGACCTACATTTTCATTCCGAAGTAACTATAAGCCCTGCCTAAACCAAACTTGCATGAATGATGTATGTAGGGATGGACACTACCAGACTTGCTTCAGATGCTGTATCTGACCTACATTTTCATTCCCAAGTATCTATAAGATCTAGCTAAACCAAACTTGCATGGATGATGTATCTAGGGATGGACACTACCAGACCTGCTTTGGATGCTGGATCTGACCTACATTTTCATTCCGAAGGAACTATAAGCCCTGCCTAAACCAAACTTGCATGAATGATGTATGTAGGGATGTACACTACCAGACTAGCTTCGGATGCTGGATCTGACCTACATTTTCATTCCCAAGTAACTATAAGCCCTATTTGGACCAAACTTGCATGGATGATGCATCTATGGATGGACACTACCAGATTTGCTTTGGATGCTGGATCTGACCTACATTTTCATTCCCAAGTAACTATAAGCCCTAGCTTGACCAAACTTGAATGGATGATGTATCTAGGGATGGACACTGCCAGACTTGCTTCGGATGCTGTATCTTACCTACATTTTCATTCCCAAGTAACTATAAGCCCTATTTGGACCAAACTTGCATGGATGATGTATCTAGGGATGGACACTACCAGACTTGCTTCAGATGCTGGATCTGACCTACATTTTCATTCCCAATTAACTATAAGACCTAGCTAAACCAAACTTGCATGGATGATTCATCTAAGGATGGACACTACCAGACCTGCTTCGGATGCTGGATCTGACCTATTTTTTCCATACAAGAGACCAGGTTAAAGTTTTGGGAACAGATCAATCTCAATGAACTTGAAGTCCTTGATATCTGCAGTATTAACCAGGCAACGAAATTCCAGGGAAATACTCGCTAAATGCGAGTTGAAAATCAAAATCGCGAGTTCCAAATCACCAGTGGTCGCAATTTTTTGCGAGTAAAAAAATCGATCTTTTCCCGGATATTCCGGGTTTATTCGTTGCCTTTTGAAGTTTACTTTTGATCTTATGCTTAGAGACGCTTAATCGAATGAGTATCAAGACGCGTTGCAAAGTACATGCATAGCGTGGATCGAAAGGCCAAGGCGTCTTGATGCGTGATCAATCATGCATTCGCTAAATAAATATTTTAAACCTAATAAGCGCACTTCCGAATCCCAGTCAGCTGTTTCAGATGTAAACAATAATGACCTCGTCCATGTTAACTCAACACAGGAAGGTGTTAGCGTCACTGCTTCTGTCAAAACCGTTAGAAAATGGGAACGTGAGTTTCACATTTCACTAGATTACATTGCCACGGATCAAATTGTCTCAAGTTATATTCTTACAAAAACATTAAGAATAATATGAAAATTCAAAATGCAAGCACATACTAAGTGTTCCCTGTCAAAACAAAAACAAAAGGAGAGGTATGACTGTATCTAGTAAACTTTGAAAATTGCTAGTAAGAATTTAATTTTGCTAGTAGGAAAAAAAGTCACTAGCTAAAATTTGCTTGTGGTTAAAAAAGTTAATTTCGATCCCTGTTAACAGTTATGAATATTTGTTTACACGATACATGTTTTTCACGCTACACACGTAGAAATGTGTATATGCCATGTAAGGGGTTAAACACAACTTGCAAGAATATTGTTGTTGGGATGAATACTTAATATTAAGAAAATATGATGTGAGATTTGCATTACATAAACTGATAACATTCGTCGAGGTGAGCTTCGTAATCTTTGATTACCTATGTTTGTTTAATTTGAAAATATATGAATTCTAAGATATAAACAGCATATGAATCAATTATTTAAGGAAAACAAAGAAGAGAAAGGTGAAGGAGAAGGAAAGAAAAAGACCAAACATCAGCTGTCTATGTGGGTGAGTACTATAGTACTAAGCAGTATGTGCAGATAAATATTATGTGGTGTGTATTGAATGCCAGAGTTTTGACCCAGTGAAACAAACACTCAAAATGTCTAATACGAAACAGAGGACAAGAAGATAGACTTAGTTTTATAGAATGTTGTGTCTGATCTCTGTAGAATCTTTCTGGAGAGCGGGGATCAGCTATTGACCTAGATTTAGGACCCCCCATAGACCCAACTTCAGCAGAAAACTACAAAAAAATCAAACAGGTAATTAAAATCTGTCTTAGATTTGTCTTAAAACTTTGAATGCTTTCAAACAGATTTTTTTTTCAAATTGTTTTGATAAAAATGAGCATCTGTTTGACCAATCTTTCTAAAATGGTTTCAGATTTTGTTGAGGCTGACTAAACTGTGTATCCAGGACACTGCAGAGCCGGGTGTAAAAAAACCACGGAAACACGAACAGAGACTACTGAGGAACATGAGCGCTCCTAACGTTGTCCTGGAATTACTGCAGATCTCATACGAAACGGTAAGAGGAGTTACTGCAGATCTGTTAAGAAACAGTACGAGAAATTACTGCAGATATCGTACGAAACGGTGAGAGAATTTGGCATATTAATCTTATATGCTGTATGTATGGGAGCTAGTATATCTGTATTGTCCCTTTCAATGAAATTGGAGGGTATTTAGTAACTCCCTTATCAATGAGAACATTAGTTACTAAAGAAAGTCATAATTCATGAGAAATGCAGAAAACAATGATTTGTTTAGGAAGTTATTTGATATAAATACATGTGTGTAACAGTGTGAGAACTGACATAAGTTTCTTCTACTATGATTTGTTAAGTTTATTTTATAGTGAAAACTTTAGGTAAGAGGTATGATATTTTTATGTTGTAGAATGAAGATGTGAGAATGCACGAGGTGATGAAGTATGCTCACGAATTCTTGCAGAGCTTCTGTCTGGCTAATCCTCCCAACCAGGCCCTACTGCATCAGTATCTAGAGCTGTTCCTTACCCCAGGGGTAAGTATTACTACTCCAAACCAGGCCCTACTACATCAGTACCTAGAACTGTTCCTAACCCCAGGGGTAAGAACTCAGCATTACTATACCAAACCAGGCCCTACTGCATCAGTACCTAGAACTGTTCCTCATAATGAAAAAAAATTTAGTCTGTCAGGAGAGGGCAACCAAACAATGTTTTAAAGATGGCCTAAATGAATTCAGAATTGTTCCTAACCAGCCTAGGGTAATAAATTGAAAATGTGTCCAAGTGATACATTGCTTTGACATCAGGGGGAAAAGTGGTAGATGGGGAAAGTCTTTAACTTCAGCTTCTTCAATACTTATGAGAAATCATAAGAGATTACTTCTTTTTTGCCATTTATGAACAGTTTACAGATAACTCAAGATGAAAACATTATTAGCACATTTGAATGTTGTGTAAATTTTTTTTATCTCAATGAAACAACCCAGATAAATTTATTTTATATCGTGTCCTTTAGTTGCTGGATGCTGAGACGATGACAGCTATTTTCCATGACAACAAGAGCCTGTGTAACGAGGTTACGGAGCGTGTCATACAGCACTTTGTCCACTGTATTGAGACCCAGGGCCGTCACGTGCCCTACCTCAAGTTCCTACAGACCGTCGTAAAGGCAGAGGGCGAGTACATCAAAAAGACACAGGATATGGTGATGGCCGAGGTATTCATTGTTATGCCCCCCTTCGAAGAAGGGAGGGCATATTGCTCTTCTGCTGTCTGTTGGTCTGTAGGTTTTCGGTCCACTTAGTTTCCGTTCATTTTCTTCACAACTGTTGCACATACTGAAATGAAATTTGGTATACAGATATATCACCTGAATATCTAGGACAAGTTCTGTTTTGGATACAATGGCACCATTTTTGACAGAGTTATGCCCCTTGGACATAGAAAAATTTCAATTATTTGCAGTTTCTGTTCATTTTCTTTGCAACCTTTGCACATATTGAAATGAAATTTGGTATTAAGATATATCAATTGAATATCTAGGCCAACTTCTGTTTTGGGTACAATCGCACCATTTTTGACAGAGTTATGGCCCTTGGACATAGAAAAATTTCAATTATTTGCAGTTTCCGTTCATTTTCTTTGCAACCCTTGCACATACTGAAATGAAATTTGGTATTAAAATATACCACATGAATATCTAGGCCAAATTCTGTTTTGGGTACAATCGCACCATTTTTGACAGAGTTATGCCCCTTGGACTTAGACAAATTTCAATTATTTGCAGTTTCTGTTCATTTTCTTTGCAACCCTTGCACATACTGAAATGAAATTTGGTATACTGGTATATTACATGAAAATCTAAGTCATGTACTGTTTTGGGTACAATCGCACCATTTTTGACAGAGTTAAGCCCCTTGGACTATAAAAAATTTCAATTACATGTATTTGCAGTTTCCGTTCATTTTCTTTGAAACGTTGCACATACTGTAATGAAATCTAGCTTACAGATTTATCAGAGGTATATATGTAGGTCAAGTTCTGTTCTGGGTATGATCGCACCATTATCCTCAGAGTTATGTCACTTAGACTTAGAAAATTTCCAGTTATTTGCAGTTTCTGTTCATTTTCTTCGCAGAGGTTGCACATGCATACTGAGATGAAATTTGGTATACACTTAGATTTATCAGATAAATATCTTGGTCAAGTTCTGTTTTAGGTACAATTGCACCATTTTTGACAGAGTGATACCCTTTTGGACTTAGAAAAATTCCAATTTAGGGTGAGGGGGGCATAAGTGTTTTACAAACATCTCTTGTTCATTCATCAATACTGTATTTCCCTCACTAGAGGATTATGTGAAAAAAAGCTATTGTTTTACAGTAGTCCTAAATCCTCATGACTACACTTCTGTATTTTGAGTTGTCCTTTTTATTAGTTCTAATGACTACACATGACTAATGACCTATCATTAGTCCTAATGACTACACTTCTGTATTTTTAGTTGGTGAACGTCGGGGAGGAGGTACTGCTTTTCTACAATGATAAATCCTCTTTTGAGACCTTTGAGAAGTTGATGCGATCTGAGCATGACCTTTGTGACCCGGCCAGCCCCCTGATCTACCACATTAACCTGGTGCAGCTGTTGGCCCTGTGTACAGAGGGAAAAAATGTGTACACCGAGATCAAGTGTCACTCCCTGCTCCCATTGGACGATATTGTCAGAGTGGTCACCCACAATGACTGTATACCAGAGGTAAATAAACTCTCTGTTCCCATTGGACGATATTGTCAGATTTGTAACCCACAAGGATTGTTTGCCTGAGGTAAATAAACTCTCTGTTCCCATTGGATGATAGTGTTAGGGTGGTCACTCACAAAACCTATAAATCTGTTATTAGAGAGATATTCTGATATTTTAATGGAGCAGGACATAAACAGGTGCCATGCATGCCAAGTACAAGCATGATTTCAATTCAGAAATCCCTCAATGAGATGACAAGGTCTGTGCTGCATGATATTAACTGACTGCAGAAGTAGATTGAATTGTTTCAATGTGAATATTGTATTTACTTTTGACATGATCTGTTTTACTCTATTCTATCTGTAGGTGAAGACAGCGTACATTAACTTCCTGAACCACTGTTACATTGACACAGAGGTCGAAGTGAAGGAAATCTACACCAGTACTCACATGTGGACGCTGTTCCAGGATTTCCTCGACGACATGGGCAGGGTAGGTTACTCTCTAGAGGAAAAAGTCGTGTGATCTTTACATAGGCAATGGAGGATTTTATAGAACCATTCATTTGATCTTCTCTTGGGTACAAATAAAGTTGTTTTACATAATTCATTGTTTGCACTGACTGAAATCTTTCACTCTTAACATCTTTTGCCCTTTAGATAGATTTTTGAATATGTATTGTAAGGAAGACATCTGAAATGTGGAGTATTTTTACAGGTATCTACGGCAACCACAGACAGGAAGCACGCGGACCTGGCCCTGGAGAATTACGTGACGGTGACTATAATGAGCGTCATCGACACCTTCTTCAGCTCGCCTTTCTCTGACCAGACGACGACGCTACAAGTAAGTCCCATCCCGAAACATAGGTAAAGAATCCGTAGATGTTGGACTTATTGTAAAATAATATATCTCTATAAGTGGGTTTTTCTCTGCGGTTGGATGTTGTATCTTATCTTTGTTCTCTTTTCCTCTGTCAGAGATCAGTAAGTATTGGATGTGTTGCCCCTCTGTCTGTGTGTGTGTCAGTGTTCATATATATATAATTATATACACAGTCTATTATCTACTTGTTCAAGTATCTTTTTTGTTGATTTAATTGTTAGACTTAAAAACTATAAAATATATATTTATGTGAATTTTGAAAGTCCAGTGAAATGATCGAATTATGTTTTCATTAAAAAAAAATATTCATCAGTGGAAAAACCCCATGTTGTGTTGAATTTTTCCAAATATAATTTTACTGGTCTCAGTGGAGCTTTAATTTGGAGAGTGTACAAATCAGAATTAGTAAAACATTAAATCCCAGTGCATTTCAATGGACAGTTACAGATTTTCTTTTTAACATGCCACTGTTTTTAGAGTAGAATATTTGTATAATATGTTATGTGACAAGTCTGCAGCTTTAGTGTTCTATTGTTCCAGGACGTATGTACAAAATCTCAGGTTTTTATCTTCATGCCAGCTCAACAATATCTCGTAGTGAAGCAATTAAAACCAGTCTTTAAACAGGTCTGGACGATTTCTAAATAAGGAAGTCAAGAACGATAACCGTGAATTGCTATTAATACACAGAATAAACAAGGCACTAATCCTTCTGACCAATCAGATAACAGCATTTAGACAAACCCACGAGAGAATAAATGAAACACGTGGTTTTAAAGTTTTTTGCTCAAAAGATTTTTTTAGAACAAACTTTTTGTAAACTTTAGGCGCATTTGGGAATAATATAATATTTATGACAATTCTACCGTGAACAAACACGACTTGAAAGCTTGGAATACGTTTTAAGTGGGATAAAAAAAATCTGTCTCTAGGTGTTAACAATCCTAAAAGTTTACTTACGTTAAAAAATTGATATAAATACGGTAAATTTTCAGTTTTTAGAGCCTGACATAAAAATCTTATCGAAAAGATAACAGTCTTTATTATTTTTGAGTGTTTATTACAGAATACTAGTAGTCCATGCAGTTTCTGATATGCGAGGTAAGATATTGGGATAAAACGCATTCATGTATGATTACAGGATTCTCTTTTCTCCACGTTAAACGCCTTTCCTTATGCCCATTTAAAGTCTGCATAGCTAAGTATTCGGCGCTCATGAAACCCGTGATAATGCAAAACTATATGTGTATACTCCATACGATTAACACTTGTGTGAGTTGATCTATACACATGGAATTTAAGTATTATCGATGAAAATCGGACGGCTAAGCAAAATTATATTTACCATCATTTAATATATTCTGGTAAATGTTATAACTGACCTTGATAAAAACTTGCTGGTGCGATCTATACCTCTGTAAACGATTACATTCTATCGTATATTATTTTTTTTCTTTACCGTGATAAAAATGTCAAGGTTGTTCACGGTAAAAATGTGGGGAATACCTTATTCTTCAAAAGTTTTCATCTTACTTCTACAGATTTTTTGTTAAAAAAATCTTTTTGAGGAAAAAAACAAAAGCACGTGTTATCTTTTTGTTCTTTTAACATAAGTTTTGGGGTGTGTAAAAATGCGGTTGTCTGATTGGACAGAAAAATAATTACGTGTACTTGATGTACATTTATAGCAACTTTCGGTTATCGTTCTTGACTTCCATATTTAGAAATCGTCCAGACCTGTTAAAAGTCTACTTAACATCTGACACTTATACATGTCAATGAAATTAAACATGATTAAAGCCTATTTCTTTGCCTACTTTATCAATTGACCAACTACTCAGACCTACCAATATACAAAGCTTTCTGGACTATACAGATATTTCTATCTTGATTTTCTTCTTTCTGTGCTGAATAGGAAGGGGAGGTAACCTCTGTTTGCATACTTCTTCTGAGTCTCTAGTTATCTCCCTTGACATCTAATGATTAAGCACAACATAGTATAGATCTAGAACTGGCACATTACTTCATTCTGATGTTAAAATAGAAATACTAGTACAAATTAGGATATATTCTGTGTTTTTCTCCTCTATGATGCATCAGTATTCATTTGACTTTATTTTACAAAACGAAACACATATCACTCATATGTTTACTGTTTTATTTCTCGTTAATACTAGCTGTCTCTCACACTAGACTTTGTATGTAGCCAGAGAAATTGCCCTCTCACACTGACCCACTCATTACAGTCTGTTCCTTTATCACACAGAATGCTTCTCCACTCACTGCAGCACCACATTCTTATTTATTTTTTAAAAGTTAATTTTGAGTAATGGACGATAAGTCAGTATATCTGTATGACAGATCTATGAATATCGAAAGCTTGATGAGAAAGAATGTTACCAGTGCTGAAAATATTTAATGTCAAATCAAGATATTCTTCAAATTATTGTAAGAGTCACAGTCTAAGATAAAGTTTGTATGAAGTGGAAATTTAAAAAGATCACCAGGAGTAAAAGTGAGTTATTCTGATTAAAGTTTGTCTTGGCCTTATATTGTCCAGGTAGTACCCCCAATGGCAGAGGTTAGTCTGTAATGAATCAAAAGATTGGTACAGGATTTTATGGAATACTTTTATTTTAAGACTTAGTTGACATGTAAATTTTTTATCAATAATCAATTTGAATATACATTACTGCAATTTAATATCATTTCAATCATGGACTTGAGGTTGATCGAAACCCAAAATAATTCATTTGATATATGGAATGAAATATGTCATTGATATAGGGAAAAAAGGTAATCAAGATGAGAGTTGTGGCCTATGGGCCTTAATAATTATATTAACTACCAGTGTGATATGATCACAGTGAAAGAGTATAATACAAGATTTAAGAGTAAATATTAAAGGAGGAATATGATAAATATGATTTACTATAAATTATTAGTGAGTGTTATTTTTTTAGTGTAAAATTCAGATTTTACTGTTGATCTAGTATATGTATTCGTTTGATGCTGTTAATTTTATTTTAATCAGAAATGTACTATACCTATATACAGTGTATATATCATGGAGATGGCTACAGTTGCTTTCTGTGGATAATATTCCATGCATTAAATGTGATTGCCAGAATAAATGGACAATTTATAGGTGTATCATGTGCATGACTGTGATTTATTTTTGTGATTAACTGCATACATAATTTGTCTTGTAATTATAGACAAAAAAGGAATGAATTATCTTTGCATCTAAGTTTTGTTTATGAAATTGTATGCTTAGGTAGCCTGCTTTAATTTTTAAGTTTTCTTGAGTTCTTTGACGTGCAGTTGGAATTTTGTTGTTGATATCAGAAGTGTGAAGACTGAGGTAGATAGAATGCAGATTAAAAACCCCAATTAGCATGACCTTGATCTATTTATTAACGTACTTTGATTTAGATCTAGAAGTTATTTTCGCTTCTTATTTTTATGTTACTGTATGCCTTTAGCTTATAGCAAATTTAAATAGCAATTTATAAAAATTTAAATTGAAATAACTTAAAGTTTATTTTGCTTCTGGAAAAATACAAAAATGCCCCATTGTTATGAATTTGTATTGATATTTGATTTAAAATCTTTTGAATGGCTAAAAGAGTGCTCAGTTTATACTGATACAGTCAAGGTATATTCCAGAGAATGTGGGTGAATTCTTTTATTGTTTTAATGATATGCGTACAGTGTAATATAATATGCATGCCCAAGGGCATTGAAGATTGTACTTAAATTGTTTAAAAAGTCAGTGATGTTACAGCAGTCCCTATAATATGTCTGTGTTAGCTCTGTCTGTTATCCTTGCCACTAATCTGTCTGTCTGTGGGTGTTTGTTCCAGTCCCGGCAGCCCGTGTTTGTCAAGCTGTTACAGGGAGCCTTCCGCGTGTCCGACTGTCCGTGGTTAACCGGCACTCAGAAGTTCCACGTGGAGACCTGCATTAAGTGCCTAGCCGATATCGGTAATATGGAGGCTTTTTTCATGTTTGGTCATAAATATGTCATATTGCTTTTAAGATTTCAATTTGTTCACAGTGTTTAGAGCATAAAATTCTAATAGTATTTATATACAGTTCAAACCTGCCCAATCTAACATGCATTGAGAGACAGTCTATTTTAGAATAGACCAGGTATTTGAATATACAGTGTAAATTAAAATACATAAAAACATCGAAAAAGAATTTAATACGGGTTGGAACTCACAGTGAAATAGCATGTACACATGTCATAAAAGATAGTTTTCTATTTATACCCATTGTGCAATGATTGATATCTTTAATTTATTGACAGCTAAAAACCGAGGAATAGCCATTCCTGTGGACCTTGACAGTCAGGTCAATCAAATGTTTGAGAAATCTAACAATGTGATGAACAAAGCCAAACTGTGGTTCAATTCCAGAGTGAACAAACGCGAGTCTATAGCATCCGTGTCCCGGGACTACCGCAACATCATTGAAGGTCTACAGGTAAGTTATAGCATCAGTGTCCAGGGACTACCGCAACATCATCGAGGGGCTACAGGTAAGTTATAGCATCAGTGTCCTGGGACTACCGCAACATCATCGAAGGTCTACAGGTAAGTTATAGCATCCGTGTCAAGAGACTGCAGCAACATCATCGAGGGGCTAAAGGTAAGTTATAGCATCAGTGTCCAGAGACTACAGCAACATCATTGAAGGTCTACAGGTAAGTTATAGCATCCGTGTCCAGAGACTACCGCAACATCATCGAGGGGCTACAGGTAAGTTATAGCATCAGTGTCCCGGGACTACCACAACATCATTGAAGGTCTACAGGTAAGTTATAGCATCCGTGTCCAGAGACTACAGCAACATCATTGAAGGTCTACAGGTAAGTTATAGCATCCGTGTCAAGAGACTACAGCAACATCATCGAGGGGCTACAGGTAAGTTATAGCATCAGTGTCCAGAGACTACAGCAACATCATTGAGGGGCTACAGGTAAGTTATAGCATCAGTGTCCAGAGACTACAGCAACATCATCGAGGGGCTACAGGTAAGTTATAGCATCTGTGTCCAGAGACTACAGCAACATCATCGAAGGTCTACAGGTAAGTTATAGCATCAGTGTCCAGAGACTACAGCAACATCATCGAGGGGCTACAGGTAAGTTATAGCATCCGTGTCCAGAGACTACAGCAGCATCATCGAGGGGCTACAGGTAAGTTATAGCATCCGTGTCCAGAGACTACAGCAACATCATCGAGGGGCTACAGGTAAGTCTGGCAAGTGAAGTCTGGACCTTTATTTAGGGGCATTGGCATTTTCCAAAGAATTTTTTTACCGAAAGAAAATCTATCTCCCAATATTAATTGTTTGATGGTTTGCATTTTTCAAATCGTAAATTTGGTTTCAGGACATTGTTTCCCTGTTGGAGAAGCAGTTACGTCCCTTGGTCCAGGCTGAGTTGTCTGTCCTTGTTGATGTGTTACATTGTCCCGAGGCACTGTTTCCTGCCGGCACTAAGTGTGAGATCGGAGGCTTCATCTCAAGGTCAGCTGGGTGTCTCCAGTGGAATTATTTCCTCTATTTTATTTTTTACCCTTTGACCCTGGTACAGTAACAGGTTATCTTTCTTTTAACACAATGTGTCTACAAGATAAAATTAAATGGAGATTGGAATGGTGAACAAGTGTAATTTTTTTTATTGCAGTTTTGAGCTATAATATGATTAAAAAAACATTATAGTGTACTTACAGACAGATTGAGTAATTTAGTTTTGTTTTTTATTTTGTAGAATTAAATTAGAAGGAAGTGAACATATTTTTTGCTTTTATTTTATTTCCATTATTTTTAAAATTAATTGATACACTATGAACTATACTTGATATTGAACTATAATCTGATTTGTCGTACCTAGTGATATTTTAATATAACTAATCGTTATTTTTCAGACTGATTCGTCACACCAAGTGTCTTTTGGAGGAGAAGGAGGAGAGCCTGTGTATTAAGGTTCTACAGACCTTACGTGAAATGATGACAGTAGACAACGAGTATGGAGAAAAGGTAAGGGTTATCTCCCTTTTACAAAAATGTCTGTAACACCTTGATATTTTCTGCTGTGGATTTTTCTTTTATTAAAATTAAACAGTTACAAAGTAAAATGCAGAAATTATATATTCAATTCAAGTATTTATTTCTAAGTGAAAATGTAAAAGTTGAAGAACAAAGATCATTTCATTTATCTGGCCTGTCCTTTGCGGAGGAATACCTATAGAAGCTAGTAACTAAGGGCTCTCTTCACTCAAACCTGCACTCCCTCTGTTTTGTGTCATTTACCATTACATTTATCATGACTGAGAAATGTTTATTATGAGATCAATTTAGTTTAAGTACCTTTCATGTAGAATATGCACAAGTAGATATTATTTAGAATCTGTGAAAACCTTTAAATTTATTAAATGTTTTAATCAAGAGTCTTTAGAATGAAAGTTAAGTACTAGCTAGTACCTGTAAATAAATATGTAATATATGTGTAAGTTGCAGGAAATGCGTTTTCTTTTTGCCATTATTAATTATCATTTCCCTTTGTGCTTTGGTAAGAATCTTGTTGTTGCTCTATAATGACATTGTTTCCTTTGCCTCGTTAATAATTGTGTCCTGATTGCCATTGCTTTCTCATCAGCTGGATAACAAGACAAAAAAGGAGTTAGACGACCATCGCCGGGTAAGATGCATGCTTTACAGGGGCACAGTAGGGGGGACTGATGCATGCTTTATAGGGGCACAGTAAGGGGGGTGGATTGATGTTCATTTTGTTCTGTAGGGCCATCGTGTTGTCTGTATGAATATCCAGCCTATAGCTTTAACCTTACAATTTATTGTTTTACAAAAAGTCTGAGAAACTGAGATTCATTCAGATTTGTTGCTAAAAAGTTGGTTTTATATAGTGACAGTTACCTTCCATTATATTAGTAACATTATCATTTTAATACAGAGCCTTCCCTCAAAACATTCTTAAATATAGGTAAAAGATTTAAGGTTTCATTCTTTATTGGAGAAATTACAATGAGAAAGGATTTTTTTAAATATCAGACGTTACGTTTTACTTTCATTATTTTAAGTTAAGAATGGCCTTCTTGATACTCTACAAGTGTTTTTGTATTTGTTTACACATTTTACCTTCAAGAGCAGTGACTTGCATATTTTTCATCATATCAATTTCGCTGAATTCAGGGTTTTTCTTTCACCACATGCATAGATAAATTAGAGTTTGTAATTACACTTTAAAAATGATACAGATTTTCTTGCTGAAAACTTTATTGCACTATTATACATTTATTGCATGATAGTGAGGGAAATATGAAGACTTATTCAGCTAAGAAAAATCATATTCCCTGTGGGCTTCGCCCGAGGGGAATATGATATTTCATGGCTGAAAAAGTCTTCATGTTTCCCAAACATTCATGCAATGAATTGTTTATTATACCAAAACAAGCAAAACCTTTGAAATAAACAAACAAATTTGGCAAGGCTCTCAAATTGACTTTCATTTTTTACGTAAAGTTACTATAAAACCCTGCTGTCAACACATTGTCATCAATTTTGTGACATAAACCAGGCTATTGTACGTCTACTACTCTCGGGAGTTTTCGCTCAACGAACGGGAACTGTTCTGAAGAGGTGGAATATGATGAAAAGCATGCCGACGGCCGTGAAATATGAAGTTTTACGGCCCGATCACGTTATAACCTAGAGCCAATCAGATAACACGTTGTGTAGAATATTTATTATGAGGTATAATAATATATATAACTTATATTATCAGCATTTTATATTTATCCAATTAAACATGCATTAGATACAAAGCAGTATAATTTTTACACTAACATAGTATTTTTCTTGTTATGAAGATCACACAATTCACCTCAAGTCTCTCTGAATAGATCTGTAGCCCTCTAATTTGAATAATACAACTAAAACATGTAGGGAAAGTATTCATTTATAATTTCATAAAAACTATATATAGCCATTGTATATAAACAAGAATAAATTTTCACCGTATTCTATAAATATTACGTATTACTCATAATTAAAGACAATTATAATCTTGAAGGAGATTCATTAGTCAACATTAACATTGTTAATTACATGAAATAGCTTTTATTCAACATGTAGTGTTGTAACAATCATACAGACATATGAAGTTTTGCACACAGTATAAAAATGTATAGGCATACTGTATGTGTTTACTTCTAACTGTCATGTATTACTTTTGTAACATATGCCCCTTTGTGACTGATAGATATATAGTTAAACTTTCTGCTTCCTACTTTCTACATTTTTGGGATATGTTTTTATTAATACTTTAAATGTAAGGCCTGATTATAGTGATATCTTAGCTCATTGTGTACCTTCTCTTATAACTAATGTAGTTTTATATGGAATAGATAGTTAGAATCTCAGCATGTGATGTAGTGTAGTACATGTAAAACCATGTAAATAATGAATGTCTTATGTCAAATTCTAGTTCTGTTTTATCTGTAAAATTAATGGAGCTGAGTTTATAGACATAGTAAAAATATTAGAAAAAACGGAGCATTAATTTTTCATAACCTAAAAAAGGGACATTAAAATTGCAACAGATCTAGTGATTCATAAACTCAGCTTATCTGTGTAATATTTTCTCAGCTTGTAGACTCATTCTGACCTCTAGTGATTTAGAATTCAGTCATTGATTCATACTTTTACTTACTTAATATATGACATCCTTTGATTTTATTCTTTCATTCATTTCATGCCATTGAGTGTACTCAGTTGAACATTGAGTTTACTCATTGAATATTGAGTGTACTCAGTCGAACATTGAGTATATTCAGTTAAACATTGAGCGTACTCACAGTCAAACATTAAGTGTATTCTGTTGAACATAGAGTTTTTTGAACATTGAATGTACTCAGTTGAACATTGAGTGTACTCAGTTGAACATTGAGTATACTTAGTTAAACATTAAGTGTACTCAGTGAATATTGAGTGTACTCATGCCATGTCATCGGTTGAACATTTAGTGTTCTCAATTAATATCAAGTGTACTCAGTTGAAGATTGAGTGTACTCAGTTGATCATTAAGTGTACATAGTGACACATTATAATATGAATAATTTTCTTTTTTACAGGGTGAGGCCCTGAGACAGAGTCTTTTGGCCCAGTATTACGAGAAGGTCCCCCTCCGAGGACGAGATGGGGGTGGTGGCAGGGGAGGGGGAGATGGTGGGTCAAGGAGTATGGCCCTAGGGAGGGAGAGAAAGTCTCTAACAGAAGTGCAGGTAAATATAGCCCTATGGATATAGGGAAAGTCCCCACAGAAGACCAAGATTTAGTATACAGTCATTTGCTTAAAATTTTCATGTGTTAGAAATTTAATTAGGCAGCAAAGATTGTCATCTGGTGTATGAATTTTCAATTCTTTTAATCTTAGAGTGAAATTTACATATTTGATCATGAGAAAATAAAGTTTTGGAAAATTATGCACATTATACAATGTATATACCAGATCAAGTAAATAAGGAAAAAAATTATTTCTACTTTTATTCACTTTGAACTATTTTAAGTCTCCTTTCCTCTATATTTAAAAATGTTTATTTTGATATAACAAGATTTATAAATGCTAAGTATTTCAGTGTTAAATGACCTTGTTTCTTTGTACAGTGTGGTCTGGAGAAGGAGGGGGCAGTAGACCTGATAGTGGATCTGATCATCAGAGAAACCAATAACACTAACAACAAAGTGTTCCAAGAGACCGTTAAACTGGGGATAGCTCTACTGGAGGGGGGCAACACTGATATACAGGTAAGGAGACCGTTAAACTGGGGATAGCTCTACTGGAGGGGGGCAACACAGATATACAGGTACATATAACAACACAGATATACAGGTACATATAACAATGACAACAAAGTGTTCCAAGAGACCGTTAAACTGGGGATAGCTCTACTGGAGGGGGGCAACACTGATATACAGGTACATATAACACAGATATACAGGTACATATAACACTGATATACAGGTACATATAACACTGATATACAGGTATATATAACAATGACAACAAAGTGTTCCAGGAGACGGTTAAACTGGGGATAGCTCTACTAGAGGGGGGCAACACAGAAATACAGGTACATATAACACAGATATACAGGTACATATAACAACACAGATATACAGGTACATATAACAACACAGATATACAGGTACATATAACAACACAGATATACAGGTACATATAACACAGATATACAGGTACATATAACACAGATATACAGGTACATATAACAACACAGATATACAGGTACATATAACAACACAAATATACAGGTACATATAACACAGATATACAGGTACATATAACACTGATATACAGGTACATATAACACTGATATACAGGTACATATAACACTGATATACAGGTACATATAACACTGATATACAGGTACATATAACACAGATATACAGGTACATATAACAACACAGATATACAGGTACATATAACAACACAGTTATACAGGTACATATATCAACACAGATATACAGGTACATATAACAACACAGTTATACAGGTACATATAACACAGATATACAGGTACATATAACACTGATATACAGGTACATATAACACTGATATACAGGTACATATAACACTGATATACAGGTACATATAACAACACAGATATACAGGTACATAAAACACAGATATACAGGTACATATAACAACAGTTATACAGGTACATATATCAACACAGATATACAGGTACATATAACACAGATAAACAGGTACATATAACACTGATATACAGGTACATATAACACTGATATACAGGTACATATAACACAGATATACAGGTACATATAACACAGATATACAGGTATATATAACACAGTTATACAGGTACATATATCAACACAGATATACAGGTACATATAACAACACAGTTATACAGGAACATATAACAACACAGATATACAGGTATATATAACACAGATATACAGGTACATATAACAACACAGATATACAGGTACATATAACAACACAGTTATACAGGTACATATAACAACACAGATATACAGGTACATATAACAACACAGATATACAGGTACATATAACAACACAGATATACAGGTACATATAACACAGATATACAGGTACATATAACACAGATATACAGGTATATATAACACAGATATACAGGTACATATAACAACACAGATATACAGGTACATATAACAACACAGATATACAAGTACATATAACAACACTGATATACAGGTACATATAACACAGATATACAGGTACATACAACACAGATATACAGGTACATATAACACAGATATACAGGTATATATAACACAGATATACAGGTACATATAACACAGATATACAGGTACATATAACAATACTGATATACAGGTACATATAACAACACAGATATACAGGTACATATAACAACACAGATATACAGGTACATATAACAATACAAATGTTCAGATACATATATCAACACAAATAGATACAGGTACTAGGAGTAGACATATGCATACAATGTCATGTTCATTTTAACAGGATACTAAAATTTATTCTGTTTGATGTACAGATTTCTCAACTTCAGGATAAAAATATTTCACATAGGGTGAAAATGCTGTTTGTTTTTAGCTCACCTGAACTGAAAGCTCAAGTTAGCTTTTCTGATTATCTGTTTTACATCTGTCTAGCTGTCTGTCCATCTACCCATCTGTACACTTTACACATTTCAACTTCTTCTCAAGAAACACTGGGCTAATTCTAATCAGAGTTGATAAAAAGCATTCTTGCATGAAGGGGATTTTAAATTGTCAAAAAGAAGGGAAAATCCCCTTGAATGGGGAGATAATGAAGAAAAGACCAAAAAAAAAAAGGATCACTGAAAGGGTCATAAAAATATCTTCTTGTGAAGAATCACTCGGCCAGAAATGTTGAAACTTGTGTGGAAGCAACCTGGGGGTAATGTAAATTCTAAATTGTTCAAGTTATGCCAACCGGTATGGGGGTGGGGTAGGGAGGGGGCAAGGCAAGACTGGAAATTATTTTGTGCTGTGATTAGTGTATTCCGATACACTGAAAAATATTGTTATGTTTATAATATAACAAACAGCATCTTACTTCACAAAACCGGATGTTTTCCAGAAATCCATCTACAGAAGATTAACCAAAGATAAGAACTCGGAGACATTCCTGAGAGTGTTCTACAATAGGATGGTGAAGGCTCGGGAGGAAATCAAAGGAATCACGGTCAACACCGTGGAGAGCGAGAAGAATACAGACGAACAGAAGGAAAACAAAGAGGCAGCCATCCAGAGGAGGAACAGAGGGGGTAAGGAAGTGGTACACAGGGGGTAAGAGAAGGAGACAGAGGGGGTAAGGGAAGGGGACAGAGGGGGTAAGGGAAG
>PRKT01000716.1:134941-151255 GCA_003671525.1 Saccostrea glomerata
GGGCTGTACTTATATACTGAAAATGAATGAATGGTTTGAAATCTGCTCCTTGGTATTAATCAAATATCAAGGCCTAAGGGTCAGGGGTTCATGTGTGGTAGGGGCACTACTGATTATTGCTGAATATTACTGATTAGTTGAAATGCATTTTTTGTTCCCTTACCCTACATATGGGTATTAAGTAAACAAACTAAGCAACTGCTAAGTGTATTGTTATGATGATCAATGGTGCCTCTTTCAAAATTGTGAATGCCATAGCATCTGGCTTAAAACATGAATCAAATTCAATCACTGGAAAGTTGTTGCATAATGCTCAGGTGACCTATAAGGCCCATGGGCCTCTTGTTAATTGTTCTTTATAGCGGTGAACGATACAGAAAATGGTACGTGTGACAGTCAGAATTGTAGTTCTGTGACAGAGGGTGTAAGGGCATCTCAGGATGTGACAGGTGGGTGTCAGTGTATTACATTAAAATTCAAATAAAATCTATTGCCAAAAAGAACTACACATGTAGACTGACAGCAAGCAGTAAGACTAATCTATTATAGTATGTAGAAAAAAAGAACTGTCTGAGTATATATGTAAAGATTTCTGTACCGTTCCGAATTTCCTCAGCAGCTGACACCACAGAGGACGGCAAACAGAGAGTGTGTGATTCCCTGATCATGTGTATCCTGACCTCCCTCAACCACGGCCTCAGGAACGGCGGGGGGATCGGTGACCTGCTCAGAAAACCCGACATCAGGGTAAGGCTGCGATGTTATTTCGTTTTCACAGGGTGTTAAGTACTGGTAATTTTATAAAATGTAAGGTCACCTGAGTGGCGCAGTGGTTAGAGCATCTGCTCTAGAGACGGGGAGTAAGGAGTTGATTGTTAATGTCGAGGGTTTTAATCCCGCTGTGGGACGTGGAGACCCATGTTGCAGTAGATGCTGGTATGAAAAAGATACCTCACTGCTAAATGACCATAGGTGCCAAGTATAGGACAAAATTTGCATCTATCCACTTTGAAGTGGTGGCGTCTCCATATGAGTTGAAAAATTCTCAAGAGGGACTTTAAACAACCAAACAAACAATAAAATTTACTGACAAGATTATTAAGAAATAAAATCTGACTATATTGTAGGAGAACCTGTTTGTGGCCCAGGCTGTGTATGATCTACTGTCTAATATTATACATTGTTTTGTAGGAGAACCTGTTTGTGGCCCATGCTACGTATGATCTACTGTCTAATATTATAAATTGTATTGTAGGAGAACCTGTTTGTGGCCCATGCTGCGTATGATCTACTATATAATATTATACATTGTATTGTAGGAGAACCTGTTTGTGGCCCATGCTGTGTATGATCTACTGTCTAATATTATACATTGTATTGTAGGAGAACCTGTTTGTGGCCCATGCTGCGTATGATCTACTGTCTAATATTATACAATGTATTGTAGGAGAACCTGTTTGTGGCCCGGGTCGTGTATGATCTACTATATAATATTATACATTGTATTGTAGGAGAACCTGTTTGTGGCCCATGCTGCGTATGATCTACTGTCTAATATTATGCATTGTTCTGTAGGAGAACCTGTTTGTGGCACAGGTCGTGTATGATCTACTGTCTAATATTATACATTGTATTGTAGGAGAACCTGTTTGTGGCCCATGCTGCGTATGATCTACTGTCTAATATTATACATTGTATTGTAGGAGAACCTGTTTGTGGCCCATGCTGCGTATGATCTACTGTCTAATATTATACATTGTATTGTAGGAGAACCTGTTTGTGGCCCAGGCTGTGTATGATCTACTGTCTAATATTATACATTGTATTGTAGGAGAACTTGTTTGTGGCCCAGGTCATGTATGATCTACTGTTAAATATTATACATTGTTCTGTAGGAGAACCTGTTTGTGGCCCGGGTCGTGTATGATCTTCTATTCTTCTTCATTGTCATTATTATCGTCCTTAACCTCATTTTTGGTGTGATCATCGACACGTTTGCTGATCTCAGGAGTGAAAAGCAGCAAAAAGATGAAATTCTCAAAAATACTTGTTTTGTTTGTGGTGAGTTTTTAGTCTAATTTGAGTTCATATGCATCTTTGGGGTAGGATTTTAATTTAATTTTATTTCTTATGCATATATTGAATTTCAAACATATTTGGAAGTTTTCAAGTTTTGAAAGAGTCTTTTACAATTTACCATAAATTTTTTTGTAAGCCATTGAGTGCATTTACCAGACAGTAATTAAAATATACTAAGTCTGGCAACAAGAAATGAGATCTACTGAAATTTTTTTCAGGACTAAATCGAAGTAATTTTGACAACAAATCTGTTTCTTTTGATGAACACAAGTCAAAGGAGCACAACATGTGGCATTACCTTAACTTCATTGTCCTTGTCAAGGTCAAGGATCACACGGAATTCACTGGACCAGAAAGCTATGTGTACCAGATGGTCAAGGTAAGGTCAAAGATCACACAGAATTCACTGGACCATAGAGCTATGTGTACCAGAGGTCAAGGTAAGGTCAAGGATCACACTGAGTTCACTGGACCAGAGAGCTACGTGTACCAGATGGTCAAGGTATTCTACTCTTGTGAATCAGATAAATTAACTCAGAGTGTCCCTGGATCTCAGGCTTTCATAGTATATCTATAAACTCACTGATTACAGAACAATTTGATGTAATCTTGAACGACTTTGTCTTTGATCCATCATTTTAATTAATAAAAATTTTCACTGACAAGATATAAAGCTCAAGCTTGTTTGATTTCTTTTGTAGGAGAAAAACTTGGACTGGTTCCCCCGAATGAGAGCGATGTCGCTGACGGCTGAAGACAGTGAGGGGGAACAGAGTGATTACCGAAATCTACAGGCTCAGCTGGACGCCACGAACCGACTGGTCAAGAATCTGTCTAAACAGCTGACTGATCTAAAGGAACAGGTTAGTGGACAATATTATACAGAGAGACTGGTCAAAAACCTGTCTAAACAGCTGACCGACTTAAAAGAACATGTTTGTGATCAACATAATAGAGACAATAACTTATCTGAATGGCTGACTTTGACCTCCTATTCTTGCAGCACTCTACACTTTGGTAATGTGTAATGAAATCCAGTAATGAAGACTCAACTTAAGATTTATTTTTTTCTGGCCCATTAGTTATTGAAAAGCTTACTGAGCCATTTGAATCAGATGAGTGGAAAAAAGCCTCCTGTTTGTACTTATACATGATTTATTAAACATCATTACATTGTACTTTGTAGATGACAGAACAGATAAAACAGAAGAAGAGGACAAAGTTTCTGACATCGGCTACACTGAACATGTAGAACTTGACACTTGGTGCTTTGGAATCAATTTCTCAACTGCCACATCGAATGTAGAACTTGCCACATGGTGCTTAAAGAGGCAACACTTAAGCATATCAAGAGATCTGAATTCAGAAACCACCAACTTCATAGACCCTTTCCTTGTCATTGTTAGATGTAACCATTTCATTTGTGAATTCAGTGAACATTTTGTGATTGTAAATTGTTGAATTTTTGTAATATTTAATTAAACTGAGACTCACTTTTTTTCATACATTGTTAATTTTTTTCAGAGGAAGAAGTGCTGATTGTATCTTTTGATGAATTTTTTATTTGTTATTTACAATGAAAGCTTGACCATGATGACTGTCCAAATGGATTCTTAGATTTATTGAAAAACTGAAATTTGCCAAAAATGCTTGTAAAGTGCAATGAAACAGAGAGATGGCAGCTTTTTGACAGCAGCAAGCAGGCCTTATGTGTTTGTAAGAGAACGAGCAGCTTTGAAGTATACCATAGATTTGCAATTTCTCTTTGATCTTTACAGTTTAAAGTCCTTAAGGTATTTTAAACACTCATGAAAATTTCCCTTTGTCCATTCCATTCACAGATTCTTGTCATAGATGCATGTTGTACAATTTATTTCGTAGGCTGTCAGAATCATTACAATTCATGTGTGTTATTCACAATTTAAATTTAAGGTAACAAACATAGCATTGCTGTAATCTATATTCCTGAAAATTTCCCTAGATCACCTCTTAGATACTTCGCTATATGTATGATATAAGAATTATTGATGTCGGATGTAAATTCATTAATTATGATATTTGTATGATTGTTTTAAACCTAATGTTCTGCAAAAAGTTTGCTTGAAGTGTATTTTCCTTAATTAATATTATAAATGGGCGAATCCGATGCCAGTTATATTGAGTGTGGATGACAAAATTTTACTTATAAGATTCCTATAAGAAAAAAATGTCACTAAACATAAGTATGTTTCTCCTCTAATAAAAAAAAATTATACATTTATGTTGCACTCACACAAGTTATTTTAACATTCATTTAGAATTTAAACATTAAGCTAACACGTATGCTGCCCTGGATTTATACAAACTATCCAATGTTACAGAAGGCATTTAAATACATGTCCTTCATTGTAAATTATGATGAAATTTGTGTGCCTACATTTAGAAAGGCCAATTTTATTTAACAACTGAAATAAAGTTTATATATATAACACAATGTGTCAGTCAAATGAAGTGCTTAAGAGATAAATTGTTAGTAGACTGTGATAAAGGTTATAAGAATATTAGTTTATATATTTCCTTATATACATTGTATAAGCATTTATGTTGACTAATATAATATGATGAGGTTTATTTACATTTCTGTATTGTCATGGTATTAAGGATTTTTTTTCACCAAAAGGTGTAAATTCTACAACATTTACAAGATATAAAAAGAATTTTTGTTGTAATTTTATGATGAAAAATGTCTTTTGATTACCCTAATACAAATTTAAGAGTTTATAGTTATGTTCTTCAAAAAATGTCTACATATTTCTTCAAAATAATATAAGTTAGAACTTGATGCATTTAGATGTGTGTTCTGATAAAGGTGTACATTAAAGTTAACAAAGATATGGCATTTCGTGTACAGAATGTATTTTGAATAACTGATGTAACAAATTTAAATGAGGTTAATATTTCTAATATGTGATTTTAGATCATTTAAGAACTCAAAAAGATTTTTTTAAGGGTATTTTCCCCCAACAATTTGTCAGACAGAAATAGACATTTGTTATTTGGCTGCTATAATTGATTGGCATAAATATGATAACTGAACAATACTTTACAGCCAGTACGAGGGTTGTCCCGTAAAATCGTGGACAAGTTGTCTAGCTAGAAAAATAATCATCACTGCGTTCTGAAATTTTCACTACTCTTTAGAACATATGATATGAATATACATACCAAATTTCAAATAGATATATGCATAAATAAACAAATTGTGATATTTTATGTTATGTACTGTGTCGCCCTACGGCGCACGGATTATAACGTCAAGGTGTCTAAAACAGCGTCGCGTTTCATGTTTGCTAAATATAAAGATGGATAAGCCCCACTTAAATATAGAAATTTTATTGATTTACATACATGAGTGTTTATAACCAGTTAAGGAACCAATGTGGCACACTCATGCGATCTTCTGAAGATTTATTAGCAAGTTACGGACAGTATTCTCACCATCATTCAACTAACAGAGAATCTCATATCGGCAGTCGACAGTGACAGCGGCTTTTGCTATTACTATGGCAGTCTGCCCGTATGTTTTGTACTACCTGGGGACTCGATCAAGAAAACTTCGCTAAGAAAACTTCCATTTCATTTATATTTTAAAGATCTGGTGATATTTTTCATATTTTCTTTCTTCTGTATTCATTTAAAGTCTCTTAAGGTGTCATTACAACATCCTAATCTAACTGAACTGTTCTCCGGTGCGCCGTAACGTCATCAAACGTCGCCATTTTTCGTGTATTGTGTTTACTACTTTCCCATTTCGAATGCTCGGGAAACTGCCAAAAATTAACCAAATGCTTTGAAATTTTCAAAAAGACGACAGAATTGATTAAGGAATTTAATTAGAACAATTTTCATCCTAGTCTTTTGTATTGAAAACTTTTATTACGAATTAATACTTGTATATTCTCTAATATAACCTTGTTATTTTTACCGTGCGCCGTAGGGCCGTACCCTGTGCACATTCAAGCAGAGTAAAATCTTTATTTTTGCATATATATTATCAAAAACATTATGATACACTTAAATATGATGAATAAACATTTACTGAAAATTTCAGCTTAGTGCGCCCATTACTTTTTGAGAAAAGCGCTTTGTCCACGATTTTACGGGACAACCCTCGTACTGTTATTTACATTGTTTTATGTGTCCTGGTTTGCATTTATCCTGCCCCCGCCCCCTTGTAAATGTGAGTTTATTGTTAGATCTGGTTGAAGTATCTTTAATGTCATGATATTCTTTATGTCAGAAAACACCATTAAATGCATTTACACATTTTTTTACGTATTGTTTTTTTTGTTTTTTTTTTTTTTTTTGGTGATATATATATGTTTTTGACTCAATAGCTAGAAAATATTTTTGTCAAAAGAAAGTTATCTGTAATATCAGACCAGGTGGATTTAACCTTAGGTCAGTCAGAATATCTTGACTTCAAAGTTCGATAAAGAAAGTGGCCTGGACGCTTTAGATGGCAATTCAGCAGGAATAGTAGCACATAAAAAGAAAAAAAAATATTCATTGATTTATACATTTTTTTTTCAGAACCTAGCCATTGACTGTGTTATCCACCGACAAATGCTGGCGTCTCCTTATGAGTGAAAAATTTGCGAGAGCTAGAGACGTTATACAACACAATCAATCAGATGTAACCATAGCAATAAGTGTAATCTTATTTTACGTAAAATAGTTTGAATAATATTTATCACTGGAAAAAAAATCATGCGATGTGCAAAAATTACAGTGTGACCTTTTTGCACTCAAACAATCATATTTAGGATATTAAAAATCTAAGTAGGAATTGAAATACTAGTATTTTACGACTTAAGGGCTGATCTGTGAAATTTTGGTCGTATGCAATTTTCAGGTAATAAAAGAGTACATTTTATGTTAACATTTTTAATATCTTCATTTCTTAGCAATTCTAGCAAAGTTTAATAAAGGAAGATGTAAAATTTGATTTAAAAAATATAAATTCAATCCTTTATTTTAAGAATATTTGTTGCATATCATAGCGAAAAATATTCGCTGAGTACTCAATGTGGGGTCAAAGTTTCAAGATATTAAATTTAATGAATAAAAATGTGTGGAATTGAAGAATTTTCTGAAGAAATTTCCTTTCTCCACAAGAAATATTCCCTCGTAAATATTGTTTCTATATGAGCTTTTGAACATTTGTTTTATTGCATGTTGAACAGTTTGCCTCGTTTAATTTGAATATTAAAAAAAAAATGAATAGATAAAATATTGTTAAGGTCAGAGGTTCTGACTGAACTTTTTCTATATAAACGGACTAGAGACATACCTTAAGCTATATGAACTAGTGATAGTTATTAGCCCAGCTTCTAAATACACACTCATTCGTATTGGGCTTTCCATGGAAAAAGTCACAATAATTCTGTAATTAAAACCGTACATGTATTCGTCAAATTGAGCATAAAATTTTCAGGTGACCATGTGATCAATGAGCTTCATACATGTATTTTGTGTACTTGAGATCGAAATAGTCTATGAATGACCACGACCACCCAGCCCCTTTAAGCAATCAATCATTTTGGACTAAAACTTTTATCCTATTATAGAAAGATAACTTAAAAGTAAATGTCAAGTGTACCATTGCATGAGCTTGATGGGCAATATGATGCTGTTCAAATGACAATTATAATTGGATGTTGTTAATTAGATTTATCCGAGGGGTTTTAGAGAAGTTCGTGGACTAGGGCCATAAATCAAAACTATTAAGGTATATACGGAAGAGTTTGTACACTTTGAATTAATTGTCAATATTTTTTCTGTATTGTCTTATTTCTACAGTGAATCCAACAGACACAAATTAAAATCTGCTATCTAATTGATCTTGTTCTTTATAAAATAAAATTATTTCAAATTCTCTAGTGAATGCATAAAAAGGGGGATTTTCCCTGAAATTCATAATATTGATGATAATAATAGGGATTGAAGTTTAACTTTAGGAAAACTCACATTATTTTTGAATTGTTTGAACAGCGCTGAGAAAGACCATCTATAACGGTTAAGATGGATTCAATAGGAAGAAAACTTATAACTGAAGCTTGTGATATTCCAAGTTTAAAATAACCTTTTGCTTACATGTATCATTGTAATAAATAAACTTGATCACAAATCAAAAGAAAGTTGAGACTTGAGTAAATGTCTTGGTTAAACAGCATAGGTTTCGCGTTATAACGCGAAAGTTACGTGTCATATTGCGAAAGTTTCGCATTATAACGCGGAAGTAACTCGTTTATTCGCGAAAGTTTTGCATTATATCGCGAAAGTTACACTTATTTCGCGAAAGTTTCGCGTTATAACATGAAAGTTACCCGTTATAACGCGAACGAAACGCATTTATTCGGGAAAGTTTCGCGTTATAACGCGAAAGTTACGTGTTTATTCTCGAAAGTTTCGCGTTATATCGCGAAAGTCACGCGTGATATTGCGAAAGTATTGCGTTTATTCGCGAAAGTTTCGCGTCATAACGCGAAAGTTACGCGTTTATTCTCAAAAGTTTCGCGTTATAACATCAAAGTTACGCGTTATATCGCGAAAGTAATGCGTTCATTCGCGAAAGTTACGGGTTATAACGCGAAAAAAATAATTTTTTAATCTATCTTAATGAGCTCAATGGGCTTTCGTATGGGTCCATGTTTTTTAAGGGGGAGGATGTCCAAAGTCATTTTTTATTTTCTTCAGTAAATAGTCTTTTTGAATAACACTGCAAATGCCGGGGGTGGGGGTGGGGGAGGGGGTGTGTCCGATCACCCTAGCCACTCCCTGTACCTGAAATGACAATTGATCTTCTGACTCCAAAACAGTATAAAATTTTCCATTTTTACTATCTACATATTTTGTTTCTTGTGTTTTTGCTGGTTTTTTGTCCACAGAAGCTTTAACCTTGCCCATAATTTTAAGTCGAATGAGATATGCACATGGCTTCAACATTTTACAGGTAAATTCCTTTTTACAAAACCTTTTATTTGGTTACCACCAATTTTGACCTCTTGAACTCTTGACCTTGGACCCACTTTTACAAGAAAAATATCTTAAATTTGCCCTAAATTTTGAACAGTTGGTGCTAAGGCTTTCATGCTTAACATGTGTATTCATTGTGAATTTTCAACTTTTCAAATACACTGTGATTTTTTATTACCTAGACCTTGACCTTGAAGTTTAACGTACTGTCAAAAAAAATGTTTTAAATTGATCATTTTGAACGACACCACTAACCATCTAAAAGATGATTAGGCTACTTTGTAAAATGTATAGGAGTTCAGGGAAGATGGGGCTTTTTAAATAAGAAACGTCATTTTTCGACCCCCATTTGACCCCCCGGGGCAAAAATCAAATTTCTTAAACCTTACTGCACATCTACATGACACCACCAACCATCTCCCAAAAGATTATTGGGCTACTGTGTAAAATGAAGGAAGAATTTTCAAAATATTATAATTTCAAAACATTAGCAAACTGACCATTGAGATAGAAGGGCGAGCCGTCAGAATGTTGATATCTGGACCCTCCTTGCACCACGTTTTACTCACGTTTATTTTAATGTTTAATTGTCCTTGATATTCCTTTTAAAAATGAAATTTCAGATTTAAAATCCGTTAAACACATTTTCTACAGACTGTGCGTCATTTTCATCGCCAATTCATCACAATTTGAAAACTTTGGTAAAAATTTAACCAAACCGAAAATCACCTTAATTTTCGTCTAAGGCTTACATTTCGCGTCACACCATTCTTAAAAGAGTGTGAAATTGTCCTGAAAATAATCTTACAAACATGAAAACAAACAATTTCAATCGTATGAAATTGATAGGAAATTGGTGTTTGTGACAAACTAATATCAGCCAAAGCAGTCTGAAGTGGTGCACTTTCGTGCTAAACGCACAAGTATATTGAACAAAAGGCCTTTGTGTGATGATGCACTGTCAAGTTCCCGGATCTAAATCCCATTGAACATATTGAGGATTTTTATAAGGAATGTCAACCCCCCCCCCCTTTCCACGCAATTTCAACGATTTGGAAAGATCTATGCAGTAGGTGTAACAGCAGATGGGTCAATCTCCTATTCAGGGGTACCTGGTATCCAACAGAAAAAGATATCTTGCAGTAATTAGAGCGAGTAGTTGTCTTCCTCCATAGAGATAATGTTTGTTTGTCTTTAAAAACAGTAATGATTCATTGCTTAAGTGTTCACACATTTTTTACAAACATTCTACTAAAACTATAACATATGAATAAAGTATATTTTCATACAGGTTTAATAAAAGTATCAGGATACCGCCCTCCCATCTTTTTACCAAGTATATATAACTTCCACATATGAAAATGTTCATCATAAGGCCCGCTTGGCACCCCTGCAACTTTTTGTTGCAGCAAAGTCAACTCCTCCTGTTGGAATGTATTAGAGAAAGATGTGTATGAATCAAACTTTCCCTACCAAATAGGAATTTCAGTTAAGATACTCTCTTTTCCCATGTCAAAGGTTGAATGTTAAATTTTTTAGTTGCATCCATTTTTTTGCTACTTGTGAAAGCTAAGGAATGTTTATTCTATGACATCAATAATGTTAAAGAGATGACAATGCTTTTTGGAGCTTTTAACATGTTTATAAACATGATAAACGTTATTTTCCAGTTAATGACACGTTTCTTTGGTAATAAAAGAAAATGAAGTGATCGATCAAAGGACTCCAAAAATACACAACAGTACCGGTGCCTGCATGTATATCAACATATAACTCAATATCTTATTTATCTGTATAATAATCTTTTTATGTTTTTATTTATTCATGTATGGTTATGTATCTGTATACACATACTGTGTTGTCCCACCAAGACCCAACCCACAGAAGATGATTAATATCATCATAACTCAGGCTCCTTGGTCGCTTTATTCCATTTTTTTCTGTCGCTATCATTCGAAGGAAGTGGCCATCCATGTCAATCACCTGTATATTGTCTCTTTTATGATCACACACCAGGATGTTTGACAGCTCGTCCGTACAGATTCCGCGTGGCCATAATGCCTTATCAGGTCCTGTGTACTTGAAACGATATTTTCCTCCCCGCTCAGTCACCACCAAAGCTTGCAGACCAGAATCAGACACAATAACATCACCATTCCGGTTTTCTTTAATGCATTCAAGTGAGTCATAGAGTCTTTTACCGTTGTTATTTTGTATCGTTTGTATGTGTTGTCCTGTGTAGTTATAGCGATTTACCTTGCTTACACCTGTTTTGGGGTTATACATCCCAACCATTAGATCCCCGTTTGAGGGAGAGCAAAAGACACATTGTGGAAGCCATGGTTTTGATTGCCTTACAAGTATAGTTTTTCTTTTGTAATCCGAAGATAGTATGTTAATGTTTAAATCAGTGTCTATGTAAATAAGAGCACCATTTATGTTCATTGTGTGGATTCCCCATCCACAGGAATTGTTTACATGTACATCTGTAAGTAAATGTAATACTTCTCCTGTTGTAGTATTCGTCATGATAAGATTATTGCAAAAGTCACTAAAACAGACCTTTGCTTTACTACAGGAAATGTGTCCTACACCTTGAACACCTGATATTGGGCCAAATGTTTTTACGAATTGTGAGGGCATCAATTTCAGCTGAAAATCCTTTCTTGCTTGTCTTTTTCCGGTTTCTATGATCTGAATGTTACTCAACAACTTAATGTCATTCTTCATATTGATGTCTTCACTCGGGGAGAGCAGCTGGAGTTGTTGCATAATATTAGCAGTGTCCTTTATTTGTGGAAGGCTTGTTTTCTTGAAGAAGAAGAGGAATTTGACTGGTGAACGTACTTTTTCTTCAGATTTATGCTCATATGTCTCTATGCTCGCAAGGTGTTTTTCCATTGTTTTTTTCTGGTGCTTCAATCTGTGAATAAAACTCCTCTTTTGACTGCATATATTATCATTTATAGCAATAGTGCTTAGGTTTTTAAGTCTCTCAGCTTTTGTAAGCATCTCTGAATAGCAGATATTTATTTCTCTTTGATAAATTTTCATGTCTGTTTTGATTCCTTCTAGGATAACGTTACTGTTTAAAAGCGTTTCACTTCTGATTTGATGAAATATTTCTCTCTGTTGCTGACGATTTAGATCCAGTGCTGTTTTTATGTTAAGTAATTTGTGCTTTCTGTGTTCTGTACAATGGAGACAGATAGGAAGTCCACATGAGTAACAGTACATTGTGTACACCTCATCTGGATGTCTCACACAAGCCTCCTGTTTCTGAATGTATTTATCTCTTTCCCGGTAATTTACAACATCATGGTATATATTTAGATCAAGATCATAATTCCTACACAATGGACACAGGTCCTGTTTACACATATTACAGTAGAACTCTGTGTCCCTATAACATTGTGTACACTGTCGTACTTTACACTGTGTGGAGAAACCTAGCAGTTCCATGATGTAAATGTCCCCGGGTTATAAGAAGAAAAGCTGCTGAAATTTATTGTTCAGTAAATTATTTTCAGTTCAACTGGGAATTAATTAAAAATAAAAGCATGAACTTTTGAAAAACGGGTGCCTCACTTAACTGATAAAAATATGAAAAAAGTGATGACTAAATTTTCTAAAGATAACTTCCGTTATTTGTGGAGGCGTATGTTTTTCGGTTGATTAGGCTTGCTATACCTACGAACAATTTCTAAAATAAGTTCATCCATTAACAAGCAAATGATGAAACAAAAATATCAACAGTCATCATTTTGCACGTTCTATGGCCAAAACAATTGACATTTTCAAAAATAATAATTAATCATTAATAAAATCTAATTATGCTGACTAACTTGTTCATACTGATTGTTAGGACATTTTACACCGTGGAATCATCACTGGTAGTTCGGAGCCAATGTACATATATTCTACCGGTAGCCCTTTTCCACGACCTTTTATCCCCATGATTATTAATTTTCTAAGCGAGTTGATTCATTGAGTCTATCGTAGAAACAAGTTACCCACGAAATTACATTCCACTCCACATTAAACACTGAATTGTCAACGTTTTCCCGATCATGAAAAGTCAGGAGCACACGAGGGGTGTTATTGGTCGACAAAGAATGTTTACTGCTCCATGGCACCTGATATAGTTATAGGTTGGTATTTGCTCTGCTGCTGATTGTATTATTTAAATGATTACTGTTCATTATATGATAAAAAAAAGAGTATTGAAGAAAAGGTCTTACTATACCTTGAAGTTTGATGTCTGGCGTTCGAAAAAGAAATCGGACAGAGAATAACTACAGACATTTAAACGAAAGAAAAAATGCAATTGCTAAAGCATTCTGAAACAGAATAATTCATTTTTTGACGTTTTTTTTAAACAAAAAGGAGGGAAATTGAAATAGATTATGAAAACACTGCGGAAGAAAAGACGAACAAAAATAAGGAAAACATACTGAAAGGATAAAGGAACACAGGGTAACATAAAATGCGAAATATTTTTAACTACGATGGCCGATATGAGCCGTCAATATATACAAGTTAGAGTAGCTCTATTATGTACGTAGAATCAATGGCAAAACACATGAAGTAGTAGTAATAGTGATTTGTACATGTACAAATCTTGAGACAAAATACACTCGAGACTACTTAACATTCCTCAGATTAATTGGGAAGATGATCTGTAAACTTAAAAGGGACAAAATCAAAAATATGTGTTGCTGATTTTTCCCTCTATTGTCTCCCCTCATTTTTAGTTGTTTAATAAATGGTTTGCACCTTACTTCAGTTGATTAACATGATTCAGCAAGATTGTTTTTATTTTCACCTTTGATCACCTTTGATCCCTCTGTGTTTTTTTAATGGAAACGGCAGAGTATAAAATTTAAAATAAACGCATTTCTTGCACTTATCATCAAGCAACAGATTTTCATCGGGCTGGAAAAGATATAATAAAAATGAAACTTCATTGTTTCTTTTCTTTTACCAGTATTTTGGGGCATACAAATGAAGATTAATAACTTTGTTGTCGTGAAAGTTAAAATAAAAAAAAAGTACAATTAAAAAAAACACAGAGGGATCAAAGGCGAATATAAACACAATCTTGCTGAATTATGTTAATCAACTAAGTAAGGTGCACACCATTTATTGAACAACTAAAAATGAGGGGAGAAAATAGAGGGGAAAATCAGCAACACATGTTTTCGATTTTGTCCCTTCTAAGTTTACATATAATCTTCCCAATTAATCTAAGGAATGTTAAGTAGTCTCGAGTGTATTTTGTCTCAAGATTTGTACATGTACACATTACTATTACTACTTCTTGTGTTTTGCCATTGATTCTACGTACATAATAGAGCTACTCTAATTTGTATTTTGACGGCTCATATCGGCCATCGTATTTAACAGAGTGGTCGGTGTATCATAGTAACTGTGCACTAAAATCGGTGTTCAAAACTACTTAACCTTGAAATTTATAATATCACGTAGGAAAAACGAAAAAAAAAAACAATAATACATGTATGTAGTCTTTGGAGACTAGGTTTCCCAACGGATCTCCCTTGGACGTATATTGTATTTTTAGTGCTCTTAATGAAAAATCAATAATTCTTTTTAAAAAAATACAATTAAAGATCTTCATCAGGGGTTTCTATGATCTATTTGACTTTTAATAGCCATTCTCTGTAAGCATTTAAACTCTTATAAAGGGAGTGTGGCAGGCATGGTCTTGGATTTTTTTGAATCTTGGCACACATCCCTATATTGATGTGTGTAACTAAAATTCATAATAAAATGGTTGCTATGGTCCATGGTTACCATGGCAACCAACATACATTTTTTCTGGCCTCAAAATCGCTAAATTTTGATGAAAAATGACCCTTTTTGACTTGTTAAAAGTCTTTAAGGGAACAAGCTATAAACATGACTTTACCTTTTTGCCAAAATACATCACTTCTCAGTGATTTAGAAAATTTTTAGTATTTCAGTAACTTTATCTCATAGAAAAAATATCCCTCGTTTATTGGTAGTTTTTTCCTTGGGGAAAATTGTAGATTTTAGGCTCTTTTGAAAAGACTGGTACAAATTTTGCAGATAGTTGGGAAAAATGAATACATTGGTTTGAAAGTCCATATATAGTTCTCATATAAACAACAAAGAACCAATTGGTATTCATATTTAGTTTTCGTGTTACCATGGTCACAAACTTATGCTTTTTTTTAAAAATCCTAGAAATTTGAAAAGTACAATACGTAGATACAATCATGTTCAATATAATTGCCTGAGTATTTTAAAATGGATTAAAACAAATTTATATATATGGTAAACAATAGCAAAAACAAGGAAAAAAGAAAATCAATTTTCATGACTAAGGGTCAAAGGTCAAGGTCAAAATGGCAGATTTAGATATATATTTAAGGAAACTAAACAACATTTTTTCTGTGTCATTAACTAATAATTGTGTGTTAACAACAAATGAAGAAAGAAAATTACAGTTCTAGTCAACAATAACTACATCATATGAATGTGTGCCCATATGGACAGAAGGTCAAAGCTCAAGGTCACCTGGTATATGAAGAACTACGCACGCTAACTCTCAATTCCTGCCTAAATTTTGCGACCATTTTATTCAATATTATTAATGGCAATTTGGCCATAAAATCTTTGTTTAATACAAAAAAAGCTCAATGGTATTTGATTCATTATTTTAATACCAGTGATAAATTGAATATTATCCCTTAAATTCCAACTCTTATAATAAGGGGGGGGGGTCGATATTTTCCATTCAAATCAGACTTTCAAGCATCACCATATTTTGAAAAAATCTTGAAAAAATGCTACAAGCATGTAAAGCCACCCTTCTGTTGTTTTAGTAAACTAATTCCTTAATTGCTCCTAAATGTACATTTTTTAAACCATATTTAACAATCTGATCTTTTCAAGTGACAGTCAAAATGTGTTTTCCAATGACTTTTTTTCAGAGAAGTTGTTGGAAAAATCTAATTTACTTTGCAATATCATCGTTAAAAAATTGAGATTTTAAAGATGTTGATGGTAAATATTTCAACTCAAATACTTGTATGCCCGGATCTAAGCAAAAGATCTACTTTTTCCAATTAATCAATGATAATCTGTTGTAAAAATCTGCTGGACCTGTTCGAATAATCTGCTTTTGTGCGTAAATTAATTGGGTTTCTTTCTTCTTTGGGGGGGGGGGGGGGG
>PRKT01000716.1:151321-179678 GCA_003671525.1 Saccostrea glomerata
GGGGGGGGGGGGGGGGTCAGAAAATTATTTTCCTTATTAATAAAATACTGCCAGACAGATTTAATATTACCCGTAATTGTACTGCTATAAGGTCAAATCATAATGTATCTTAGTCCAGAGAAATGATAAACCGTTAACTTTGAATTTGATTCAAAGACAATTTGTATTTCTATGCAACTCCCACAATCATCAAAAGTATATTTTTGACTGATGAACAAAACATTCTTATCCTTGTTTATCCTGTTTAAAAATTACATAATATGATTGTGTTTACAATGGGTTAGGGGACGACCTTTGATCCAGAAGGGGAGGGGGGGGGGGGTGGGGGGGGGGGGGGGGGGGGGGGGGGGCTTGTATCGGTGACAATTTTTTAACCCATATATAATGCGTATTATACTATGGGTTTCAAAAATTATTACTGAAATAACAACCTGTGGATAAGAATTGAAGCTATTATGCACTGTATAGGTTTTTTTTTCCTTTCAGCCAAGGACAGATTATTCAGTTTTAAAAGATTATTATTCTCTATAATCACATTCAGTTTAAAAAATCATTTGCTTTCTAACGCCGTATTCATTGCAGTCCTCCAGTATCTCAGTCTGACTGATCGTGAGACACAGTAATCTTTTTTTTTAAATCAAATTCATAATACTAGTAATTCTGATATTTCAAGTTTATCTTGAACCCCGTTTTGAAACTCCTTAGACCTTGAGGCTAATGCTAAATGTACAGAGCTGATTACCTGTACCATTTCACCATTTTTCACATATCAAAATTATTCTTTTGCATGTAGGAAGTAAACAGAGGCTAAAACTTGTATGCACATTAAATAAACAGGAAAAACAGTTGATTTTACTTGAATTCCAGGATAACAGAGCTGTATGATGACAAGATGTAAACAACTTCCAGTCATTTTTGTACAAAGATTTTTTTTATCTTTCTCACTGAAGAGCTTACAATTATCAAAGGGAGATAATTCAATTTTAAAGTTAATGCCTGCTATTTTAATCAAAGATTTCTCATATTTATAGAGAGAATACCACTGGTCTCAAAGTCTGCTTTTTGTAATATTATGGTAATCATTGCCTATTAAAATGTTATAAATGTTTTATTTGATCTCAAATTAAGTTAAACACTGACAAAATCAATTTCTATCATTGACCAAAGGGCAGATTATTCTACATGCTCAAAAATACCTCAGAATCAGTACTCTTTCGAATGCTATGTATAAAGGACTCTCTAAAAATCCTTAGATACGCCTTTTAAAATTTATTCAAAATGCATAATTAATCATTCAACATGTACAAGTACATCTTTGATCGGAATTTCAAATTGAAATCTAAGGGTAAAATCGCTCATTCATTTGCTAATTTAATGCATAAAAACTGGTTAATAATCATATTAACTTTGCAAAATGGCATGTCAAACGTGTGTCGGCATTGATGAATGGTCTGCCATATATTCTTCAAGTTGTCTTTGTACGTGTCTATACACAAAAACGTCGTTGCTATTGGCTGATCCAACCCAGAGAAGGTAGTTTTTGTCATCATATCCAAGGCTCCATGGCCAGTACGTTCCATGTCGTTGCATCAGCTGCAGCTCCGACAGGAAGTGGCCGTCTTTGTCAATCATCTGTACGGTTTGAGTGTTAGCATCACACACCAGGATGTGTGACAGCGCGTCAGTACAGATTCCACGTGTTTTTAGTGCTGGTCCAGACGGAGGTCCTGTGTAGGAGAAGCGATTTTGTCCTCTAAAGTCCGTTACCACTACTCCATTGTTATAGTCAGACACAATAATGTCTCCATTGCGATTCTCTGTGATATAACGAGGATCGCTGTACAGTTCCTGACCTTCGCTGTTGTGCTGTATTGTTTGTATTGGTTGTCCGCTATCAGTATACCGTATTACTTTGCTTGTTCTTGTATACGTATTATACATAACAACAAACACCTCCTCATTAAAAGGAGAGCAGTAAACACAGTGTGGTTGCAATTCTTTTGTTTTCTTTATCAAAGTAGACGTTGTTTTTTCGTCTGCTGACAATTTTTTAATGTTATAATCCCTGTCTATGTAAATAAGATCGCGGTTAATATTCACAGTGTGTGCTCCCCACTCCGTATTGATATCTTTTAGATGATGTAGTGTTTCGCCCTCTGTGTTTGTCAGGATGAGCTTGTTATCTATGTCACTGATCCACACTAGGTCCATGGTTACACAAGAAAAGTGTATGACCTTCCAAACACCAGCCACGCTGACTGTTCTGAGTAGTACTGGTTGAGGCAGCAGTTTAAGCAGGCATTCCTTCCCTTCTTGTCTTCTTCCTATCTCTATGAATCCAATTTCATTCAGTACGTTATTTACATTCTCTATTTTGATTTCTCCAGTAAGGGATAATAGGATGTGCTGTGTTAAACCGAGGAATCCTTTTATCTTAGAAAGAAAGCGTTTCTTTGAGAACAAAACGAAATTTACAGGTCTGTGCAATACATTGTCAAAAGAGTACTGATAGTTCTCTATGTTGACAAGATTTTTTTTTCATTTTCCATTTCTGTACTTGCAGTTCATGAAATAAACATTTCAGTCTGATTTTAGCATCACATTTTTCAATTTCAATAATCTCTAGTAGTCGTTTTGCTTTCGTTGATATCTCTGCCTCACATTTGGCGATTTCTGTTGGACAAATCTTTATAGATGATTTGATTCCTGTGAGGAGAGAATGACTGTTGAAGATGGAATCACTTCTAAGGCTGTGAATGAAATTTTGGTATTTTTGACGGTTTGTTTTATAAATTGTTCTTATGTCCAGTATGTTGTGATGTTTGTGTTTTTTACAATGTACACAAAGAGGAAGTTCACACGCATGACAGAACAGTTCATAAATTTTCTCTGGATGTCTTATACAAGTCTCCTGTTTTGATATGTATCCATATTTTTCGCGGTAAATCATGACATCATGGTGCTTTGTCTCTAGATCAATACCATGTCTATCTTTACACTGTAGACACAGGTCATGTTCACAAGTGTTACAGTAGTATTCTGTGTCACCCTGACACTGAGAACACAGACGGACTTTTACCTGTTGGATGTATCCTTGTGAGTCCATGATGTGGAGCGTCTAGATGATTCAAACATCAATCTGCAGAATAAAAAAAAATTTAATCACTCTAAAGCAGAAACTTTTGAAATGACTTTTTGTGATAAGTTCCTTTTCATCAATTTTCTGTAATATGATAATAAAGGCAAACAGAATAGTTTTTTAGCGAACTGCAATCACAATTGCCACCATTTTGAAATTACATAATTTTGCTCACTTGAAAACAGTATTTGGGAAAGTCAATGTATAACAAGTATTCTGAGAGTATTGCATTTACAATTATACTAGTCCATTACCAGCAGGTACAGTGTATGATATGTTTCTCATGTAAAAATAACATAGTTCCGTATACAATCATTGAAATATAAATAAAAAACTAAATCTATAACTCATTAAGGAAGACTCACATACAAAAACTCAGCTCAATATCTATCTGCAAGCATTGCGGAAAAAGTTTGGAATGCCAATAAAAACTAAAAAGGCCGTAATACCCTCAAACTCATTGAAGCCAAACGAAATCCAAATGAATCTGTAACTCAGGAAGATCGATTGAATTTTAAACAGTGTGATTATATATCACTATGTTTACATAACTAATTAAAAATAAATTAACAGTAACCTAGCTTGGTCTAGTTTTAAAAGGGGAAAGCCGAGAAAATTTAGCGGTAAAGTTGTTCAATAGTCAATGTCCGTTGTGGCGTTATATTTATGATCTGAAGTTTGACGAGTGTAAATTTTGAGGAGGAAATAAAAATCGTCAATATAGTCAAAAATAACTTAATTCTTCATTATATAAATGATGTTTCTTGATGGAGACCAACTAGTCATTGACATTTCATGCAGACTAATGTTTTTTTTAACAAAAGTCTATCCAGCTTTTAAGGATATTTAAAATGGAAATCTAAGTACATATGCTTTTGAAAATAATGACATGAGAATAAATCTAAACTATACGTAGAAAACCAAAGATAAAGAACTTCGGTTATCAACATATCACTCCATAGTTATGTTTTAGTCATCTACAGTGTTGTAAGGATTCTAGGAATAAAATGATAACTTCTTAGAATAAAATGATAACTTCTTAGTTTATTCTGTTTAAATAAATGAAATAAAAGGAAAGACTTGAAACTATTTTACATTGAAATACAAATCATAAATGCAAACAACGCGTTTGATGTACGCAAGACAATTAATATTAAATCATTAAAAAAAACGATTTTTTAGAGAGAATGCAGAAGGTAAACAAATGATTAATGCTTTTTGTAATTAGTTAATTTGAAGAGTATAATTTATTTAAGGAATGAAGCTTATTTCAACTTTTGTTATACGATAAAACATAAAACATATGGGGTATGCTGAGCGAAGCGGTTTATAAAAAAAAATCTATACTGCCACAAGTTATCTTATATCGTATAACATTACCTTAAATTCTTCATAATTTTATATCAGTGTAGACAATGAGGCAATTTTTCTCTAGAAAAAATTGCTTCAAATTGAACATATGTTACATGTAATGTCAAGCGGAGTAATACGTATTTGACGTTACTCATTGTGACTAAACTAACTTATGTTATATAAAATGAATGAAATTTTTTACCCAACAGGTTACAACTGAAATTAAATTTGATTATCTTCAAAAGGCAAAACATTGAATAATAACATTAAAAACTTATCATAGCAAATAAACATAAAAAGCTTTGTTTGAGATTGAACATGCAAACACGGGTATTAAAGCCACGTGATTTACCAAACTAAGCATTTACCAATGAATTATGTGGAGATGACGAACAGTATTTGAACTCAAAAGTCCAAGAAACAATTCAAAATAGGAGCAGGGCAACACAGAACACGAAAACATCAGGTGTGGGATAAGGTGTCATGAAGGATTGAGCATCCCCTGTCGACCGGTCACATCCGCCGTGTGCTCATTTACAACTAGAAGTCTTAGAAATCTTAAGAAAGCTGTTACTCTTTTGTTGGCTTTTCCCTTTCCACCATACATTAGACCCAAGGGCCATGGCACGTATAAAAAAGTTATGAATCCATGTTAACAATATGTTGGCAATTGAATCGTAATAAGTTGGGTCATTTTTCTATGGGATTGATTGGATATTTTGGATATTAACGATCCTGATTTGATATTTAGGTATTAAGCAGACAGATTAAGTGAATACATGTATACAAATGTATGAAGACCAATAGTGGTTCTTAAAGATGAAGTAAGTGTTTGGCTTCTTAGATAATATAGGGAAAATGCAGTACAAATCGGTCCACCTGAATTTGAGTATTCAGCAGGAACACTAAACACTGAGGAATGTTAAGAAATTCAATATCCCTGAAAAGGGATTTTCAAGTCAGGTGAAACTCTATAATGATTTTGCATTGAAATGTAGAGGTTATTCACTTGTTATAATTATTTAGTATGGATAATTTTCCTGACTATACAATTTTGCATTAAAAAAGATATACTTTGAAAGGTTTAACAGTAAATTTGATTTGTAAATGACAGTTGAATAAAATATCTTGTAAAAGTTATACATGTATAACTTCAGTTAGCTTTTGATAGCTTTCACAAGCCTTTTGTACATGAACGTTTTTAAAATATCCAGACTTAGCGATGTGGATGGATTTTTTTGTCACATAACCTGTATTTTAACATGACATCTCCAAAAGTCGGAAGTATGTGAAATATGCTTGTACAAGTGCTGCTGAAAAGAAAAGAATTTAAAAATTGCTTTTAAAAAGAAACAGTACATTGTATAAACACAGCACTCCATAGAAATTGCTTAATATTTTGTTCTTTGGTCATTTAAAGAGAACATGAATTGATATTTATTACGAAAGGGATCTATTACGGACATAAATGACTTTAGTTCCAGATGAATGATGACAACAAGCGGTTATTGTTTTTCTTTTACCACGTTTGTTTTAAAAAATAAATTTGAATTCCATAACTGGGTAACTTCCGTGCATATAGAACAAATCTAGCCAAATATTTTTACCTTTCAGTAAAATGGCGTAGAAATCATTTTAGCTATTTGTTATATCAATAGTAAATACAAGTATGACTGTATTAAATTAGTAAAGGTTAACTTCATGTTTATACATTTAATAGTTGGTTAAAAAAACCATCAGAAATCGTGTTCAAACAATGCTAATTCAAAGGGACGTCATTTGGAACATGTTGTAAAATGACATGTGTAATTCTATACATAAAAAAAATGTTGATGATTAATAAGGAAACTGACAAATGTATGCTTGACAAAAAAAATTATAACAATTTTATCATATATTTTAAATTTCATTAATGTAACTTGAGTCATAAAACTTTTATAACGATTTAACACCGGGACACCCTGTAAATGAGTAAAACATGATAAAGTATCAAACAATACTTACATAGAAACTCACCTTCTTTCGCACCAAGGTTTCTCTACTGGAAACACCAAAGAAACAAAGATCTCCCGAAATTTCTATTTTAATTCACTTCTTGTCCAAGGATAGTTTGTTATGTCTAAGGTAAAGATTATTGTGTAGTTGTTCTCAGTGACTGATCAGAAATCTGCCTGAGTTGGAATTTAAATGACTCTAGAAAACCATAACAAATTTAGCTAGAACAAAGAGAGACAGATAAGTTCGCGAACTACTAATTGATTAACTTCCATAAAAGAAATGATATAATGTTTCAGTGTTCAAAATGGTTTAAAGTATTCCCCTTGCAATTGCAATTGTTATGCCCATGCGCGAATCACGTAATCTAGGAGGTCACAAGACATGCTCCGTTCCGTCACAGAAGCTTAAAGACCCTTTCCTTGTCATTGTTAGATGTAACCATTTCATTTGTAAAATTCAGTGAACATTTTGTGATTGTAAATTATTAATTTTTGTAATATTTAATTAAACTGAGACTTGCACTTTATTTACTACATTTTTTTTTACAGATGAAGAAGTGGCTATTGTTTCTAGTGATGATTTTTTTTATTTACAATTAAAGCTTGACAATGTTGACTGTCGTAATAAAAATTCTTAGATTTATTGAAACTGAAATTGCAAAATTGCAAAAAATGCTTGTTAAGTGCGATGAAACAGAGAAATGGCAGCTTTTTGACAGCAGCAAGCAGACCTTTTGTGTTTGTAAGAAAACCATCAGCTTTGAAGTATACCATATGTTTGCAATTTCTCTTTGATCTTTACAGTTAAAAGTCCTTAAGATATTCTAAACATTCATGAAAATTTCCCTTTGTCCATTCCATTCATAGATTCTTGACATAGATGCATGTTGTACAATTTATTTTGTAGGCTGTCAAAATCATTGCAATTCATGTGTGTTTCTCACAATTAAAATTAAAAGTAACAAACATAGCATTGCTTAATCAATATTCCTGACAATTTCCCTAGATCATCTCGTAGATACTACGCTATATGAGTATGTAGATATAAGAATTATTGATGTCGAATCTAAATTCATTAATTATGATATTTGTATGATTGTTAAAACCTAATGTTCTGCAAAAAGTTTACTTGAAGTGTATTTTCCTTAATTAATTTTATACATGAGCGAATCCAATGCCTGTAACATTTAGTTTAGATGACAAAAGTTCACTTAAAAGATTTGTATAAGAATAAAAGTCACTAAACACAAGTATGTTTCTTCTCTAATGAAAAAAGTATATTATTTTATTTATGTTGCACTTACACTAATTATTTAAACATATGTATTTAGAATTAAAACATTTATTAAGCTACATGTATGCTGCCCCGGATTTATTTAACTATCCAATGTTACAGAAGGCATTTACATACATGTCCTTCATTGTAAATTGTGATGAATTTTGTGTGCCTACATTTAGAAAGGCCAGTTTTGATTAGCAACTGAAATCAAGTTTATTTAAAGCAATGTGTCAGTCAAATGAAATGCTTAGGGGACAAATTGTAATAGACTGTGATAGAGATTATAAGAATATTAGTTTATATATTTCATTTATATATAAGTATTAACATTGACTAGTATAATATAATGAGGTTTAATTACATTTCTGTATTGTCATGTGATTAAGGATTTTTTTTCACCAAAAGGTGTAAATTCTACAACATTTACAAGTTATAAAAAGAATTTTTGTTGTAATTTTATAATGAAAAATGTCTTTTGATTAACCTAATACACAATTAACAATTTATGGTTATGTTCTTCAAAAAAATGTCCACATATTTCTTCAAGATGATGGAAGTTGGAACTTGATGCATTTAGGTGTGTGTTCTGATATGGGTGTACATTATATTAGTTAACAAAGAAATGGCATTTCATGTACAGAAAAAAATTTGAATTGAATAACTACTTTAACAAATTTAATTGTGGATAATATTTGAAATATATGATAAATCATTCTAGATAATTTGAAAGAAGTCAAACACATTTTTAAAAAAGGTATTTTTTCCCCAACAATCTCTAATACTAAAATAGACATTTGTTATTTGGCTTCTATAATCGATTGGCATAAATATGATAAGTGAACAATACTGTACAGCCAGTACTGTTATTTACATAGTTTTATGTGTCCTCATAACATCCTTATGTTTTCATATATCCTGCCCCCACCCCCATGTACATGTGAGTGTATTGTTAGATCTGGTTGAAGTATCTCATATGTCATGATATTCTTTTTGTCAGAAAACACCATTAAATGCATTCACACATTTATTGTATTGTTTTTTGTGATAGATATGTAGTTACCTCAATAGCTAGAAAATATTTGCATCATAAGAATTATTGCAGATAAGGGAGATTTTACATCAGTAAAAATATCTCGACTTTGAAGTTAGACTTTAATGGTGAAATGACAGAGGAAACAAATGTGTTAGTGAAACACCATGCACCCGGCAGCAACAAAGTTCCAAAAGTTCTTTTTAGCATATAGGTTAAGGTAAAAAAGTCATTGACCTTTGTGTCATTTGATAGATCATAATTAGTGGAGTATGCATACCAAATATGAAGTCTCTATCTCCCATTGTCCTGTTGTATTTGTAAGTTTATTCAAAAGAAGTTTTGGTGAGCTTTTTGAAAGGAAAATAGTACGCGGCATAAATAATAAAACAAAGTAAAAGGGAGGAAGTATATTACTATTTTGGGGATTTTTGTTTTAGAAGTACACATACTAGACTAAGTAACTTTGTTTAATTTAGAGTATACCTCAAAGATGATTGGGCATACGAACTACATTCTTACTCGTAACTGTGATTTTGGGGTGAGAAGCAACATGTCCGGTTGAAAACCGTAAAAAAAAGCTGCCGATTGCTGTAGAATGATAAACACAGGATGTGCCAACTTATTACTGATTATTTTTCACACATTCAATTTGAGGAATATATTATTGTATCATACGCGCATATATGAGTACAAAAATATAGGTCGCCATTTAAAAAAAAATATCATAACTTATACTAAATTCATTTTCTGTTAGCCTTTTTGGTTGCTATTTTTAAATATATACAGTTCCAATGTCTTTGTCCGAGATAAAATTACAAATTGTAGATGTACTTTATTTTCCCATCATTGTATTGGTGCGGTTCCAAGAAAAACCACGTGCAGGGCGGGACAAACAGCTAGGCAGAAGCAGGGCTTGGAGCACATGGATTGGCGGAATCAAAGCATGTAAATATAAGGAATAACTGTCATATTTTTCAATTTCATGACGATGATCAATCGATTGGCTTGCATGATAATTTAATGCATAAACGCCTTCGACGTCTATGCAAATTTTCATGCAAGCCAATCGATTGACCACACCATGAAATCGAAAAATTAGAGTTATGCCTTAAAACAATGATGACTTATTTATAAATAAATACATGTACGAATTCAATGCACAAGTGTCTTAAAATATTTAAGTGAAGGAAGTTAAAAGTAGTTTGTTGAGGTCAGACACACATCTCAGGAAACAATCGTAACAACTGTAATATGTGACTCAGTATAAACCAGGAAGAATCTTGTCACCTTTGGATGGGCTGCAGAAGCATTGTCTAGATGTTATGGTGGCAACGAGAAAATAGAAATCAAGAGGGAGACAGTTCAGACAAGAAAGGTATGTTTTCTTACTTGTTATAATTTTTTCTTCTTCTTGACCACTTTTCCCTACATCTACATGTACTTTAGTTCCCCCCACTTTTGATAAGAGAAATTAAAAAAAAACAAAATTACCCTAAAATTGGTTTCAAGGGTGAAATATTATACATTTTTTGACTGAGTTCGAGGGCAACATGAGTTTTGTCGGACCCAAGAACCAAACTGTCTGCCTGAGGCCGTTAGATGCATGATACGTGTACATGTGCATTATAAAATAGAAGATTAGAATTGATTTCGCTTGAGAACCAAACTGAACCAAAATTTATCTAATTCAAAATTTTAATACATCAGTACCTAAAACGAAACTGACAAAACAAATGGTTGCTTGCCTGAATAAAAAAAAATTAACGCCCCATGCCCGAGAACTCTGTCAATAAATGTTTTGTTATACCTTTCATTTTATTATATATTATTATATATTTTTTGACACACATGTATTTTGTACTATACTCCGTAATGTAACATTAGATCTGTCACTGTTTAAAACCAAAGAATGAAAATGAGATTAAGCTCCGCCCATTCTGTGACGTAAGCGGTCCAACATCTCTCCGAGCGGTCCAACATCTCACTCAGCGGTCCAACATCGATTTTTTTATGCCCGCTCAGCAAAACATTAAAAATGTTAGACTTTTTTCTGTATAGATTTGTATAGGAACAATTTTTTAAAGGTATAACAATATAATCAATTTACTTGATTAACTGAAACTTTCCTACGTAGCAGAATATTCGGTGTAAAAGATGAAGATAACGAACAGTTACCGTTAAAAATACTGTATACATGTACAGGGAAATTTTCGCCATCGTTTTATTTTTTCCCCTCTCGCCCCGCCCTTTTTAGGGTGAATTTAAAACTGGACGAATTAAAAAGATTTAGTATAATTTCTTAAACAAAACTACGATTAGGCGAATTTAAAACTGGGAAAATTTGTTTTACCGTGTGAAAGGGCGAAAATAACATGTGGCGAAAATAACCCTGTATACAGTAACAAAAACTTATAAAAACTACAAACAACATAGTTGTATAGTTATTCTGTACAATTTAGAGTATTTCTATTAAAAAGATAGATATCTGCAAATTTGATGTTATTTCGTCTACTTGACTGGGGAGACCGGAGCCTGGGATAGAGATTAATTTCAAATCTTAATCCTTTCACATTCAGGGTTTTTTCTGTTAAATTTAAACGAAAATGCTTCGTACAGAACTTATTCGCTATGAAAGAAGATGTAATATTTTTGCAATCTATTACAGAAAAATGGCTAAATTAATGGTCAAAGTTGACCGATTTCATCATATGATTACGAATTGTGCTTGGGCATGTGTTATCAAAGATATTTGTACGTATAAAAACAAATAATTTTGAGTTTAGCTACATTTTGTATTGTATAACGCTTTCAATATTTGCAAACCTCATCATCATACAATATAAAAATTCACCGTGTAAAAATCTATTTACAGATAAAACTTTTGACGATCAAGCAATAAAATGGCCACTCCTCTGTCCTGGGCCCAAGAAGCAATTATGTGTGACCTTTGCGACATGTCCACAGAACAATTTTGTAATAACTGTCAGGTCAATTTATGTGCGGAATGTATCAACAAACATGTCAAAAATCAGAAGACATTGACACATGACATTGTTCCTTTTAAGAACAAAAAGACACACTTTAAATTACCAGAATGTAAATTTCACTCCAGTCAGAGATATGAGGCTCACTGTCAACAGTGCGATGTTCCAGTCTGCATGAAATGCGTAATCGATTTGCATAATGGACACATCATAAGAGACTTACCAAACAACTTCAATGAAAAGATAAAGGAAATTCAAAAAGAAAATTGAGAAATCGAATCAAAAATGATTCCTAAGTCTAACAAGAAAATTGAAGATGCAGAAAAAGATAAAGTTTTGGCTAAGGAAAAATATATTGATCTTGAAAAAGAAACAGAGAATCAAAGAAAAGTTTGGCATCAAGAAGTAGACAGCATCTTCCACAAATTCAGTACTTTGATCAAATCTTTGAGAGATAACCATCAGACTATGCTGAAATCACACCAAGACAAACTTGAAAACTCTATTTCAGAAATGATCCAGACAGTACAACGAAACAAAGAATTGCTAGAGTCCTTAAAAGTGTCTGAGGTCTCCAATTATCAATCCAAACTGACAGTATACAGGGGCACTCCTGAAGCCATTGATGTTGTCCTTCCTTCATTGAAAACATGCACAGTAGAAGGGAAGGAATTTAGAATAGAGTTAGGAGAATACATGGTTAAATTGAGTCAGACATCTACTTCCAGTCTAACAGATGAAGATTCCCATCCCTCTACAAAAGAGTTACTAGACAAAGCCAGAGTAATTGCAACGATTCCTACTGGAGTTAACCTTTTAAATGGATTAGCCACTTTAGGAGCAGATAAAGTCTGGATTAGTGGTTTAGGTAGAATTATAAGATGTTTTGACAAACAGGGATCATTACTGGATACCTTCACCACCTCATGTCAAATCCAGCCCAGTGACATCTCGGTAACCATTCAAGGAGACCTGATATACAGTGATCATGAGAATGGATCTGTTAACACTGTCAAAGACGGTAAAACAGAGGTACTGATCACCACACCAATGGACTGGAAACCAGCTGGATTAAGCTGTAGCAAATCAGGGGATGTGCTGGTCAATCTGTATAACGGAGATCAGAATAAGATTGTCCGATATCAGGGAAAGACAATGAAACAAGAAATATTCAAAGATGAAAATGAAGTAGAAATCTATGGAAGTGGAAACTTTATTTTGTTTATCGCAGAGAACAACAATGGTGACATCTGTGCATCTGATCGCAATGCTAAGGCAGTGGTCGTTGTAGACAAGGCAGGAACAGTCCGATTCCGATACAATGGTTCACTAGCAAAAATGAAGAAACCATTTGATCCTAATCAGCTAGTGACAGACTCTATGAGTCAAATCATTGTAACTGATTGGACCAACGACTGCCTTCACATTCTTAACGAAGATGGACAGTTTCTGAAATGTGTAGATGATTGTGAACTATCTAGGCCCCTTGGACTGAGTGTGGATGCTGAAGGAAATTTGTGGGTTGGATTGTATGAAAAAGGAGACGTAAAGGTGATCCAGTACATGGAATAAGCAGAATTTAAACACACACAGTAATGATGTTAAGATAATTAGCTTTTTATTTCCTTGTACAGATGCGTATTCACTAACGTTACAAATTAACAGTGTATTTGCTTATTATAAGTTGTCCATTTCTCAATCAGATTTCATAATCGCTGAAATATAGATACTTTTTCTGCTTGGCATTGTAAAAATTGCAACTTTTTAAACTCAATTATATCTTTAAATATTAATTTTTTGTTTAAATTTTGCAGTGAAATTCAAGATGCTCCTAAGATACTTTCCGGAAAAAATGAAAATAAATCACTGCATATTTCGTCATTCTATATGTTTTTATTTGGTCTTGCCATTTGTTCTTCAAAAAAAGTGCATCTCACCACGGCGTCCTTATTTCAAACATTCCCCTATCACTTTATCAAATGATAATTTTTCCTCCTTAAATACAGTGATCACAACAAGCACACAAAGAGGCTGCCGTGATACGCAAATCTCACACAGCTGTTAAGACATGCAAACTATCTATTAAGAAAGATATGGAGAAAACGAACATTATTCAACGTCAAAGTCCATAAAAAACTACAAAATAAGAGCAGAGCCACCATGGACCTCTGAAACATCAGAGGTGGGGTCAGGTGCCATGAGGGAAGTGAGCATCTCCTGCTGACCGGTCACACCTGCCGTGTGCTTTTTTCATAATCGGGAAATAACGGAGAAATCCATCGTCAATTCAGTGTATCAATAATGGACTAACAATTAGTAGGAAAAAGTCAGTCAGCATTTGACTCAATGATAAATTGTATTTGCTGACAAGGTCATTGTATTGGCCATAGAAATTGCGAAATGATGACTTAAAACGAGACTGTTGATATTCTTGGCTCATTAACTTGCTTGTTAATAATTTACATCGTTTTAGAAATTGTTCATACATAGAGCATGCTCTTGTGTATCGAATCAACTGAGATATGTATAGCCCGTATGCAGGTGATGAGGGTATATTGCTGCAAAAGTAAGGAAGTTGACGATAGAAAAGTTAAAGTCATCACGTTTATCATAGAGATCGGTTGTAAGATTACCATTAACGTCTTTTTCAAGTAAAATATCCAGGTATGAAGCAGATGTGTCAGACTCTGTGGTATCTTTTATCCCAAGCTCACCAGGATATATCGTATCTACGTAGGAATGGAAATGACCATCGTTAATTGACAATGTGTCGCCGATATATCTAATTGTCGAGTTGAAGGCCACAGCAAGTGTTTTCTTCTTTTCAAGCGTTAGATTCTGCACAAAGTCTGCTTCATATGAATATAAAAAAGGTCTGCTAATATTGGAGGGCAATTGGTAACCATGGGAATTCCAATAGATTGTTGAAATATCTGGTCTCCAAAAACCACAGAGATATTGTCGTTCAGAAACTCAGGCATCTCTTTGATGTCAACTTCAGAGTACTTTTGCGTGCAATCAAAATGTAATTTAACAAAACAATTTTGCAATTGACCAGTGACGAGGTAAATAAATTTACGTGTTCCATTTTTATTAAAAAAGCAGCTGTCCATGATATCAAAAAGCCTGGACTTTGATTTATCGTGGAGAATTAAACTAATCCACATCTTATCGAGATAAGGAATAGACAAAGCGTGATCTGTAACTTCGCTACATTGTGCAAAATCAACCAAGATAAACTTCTTGTAGCTATAGAGAAAAGCTGATTTTTTAAGAAAAAAAATGGGGAAAAGTATCACAAAGTAGTGTTCAGATGTCCAATTATTTTACATTTATTACATGATTAAATAATTTCCATCTCTCAGATTGGCTGGGATCCAACTACCTTTTATTGACCTGCACGTGACGTTCCACGTGAATACAAGGATTTATTTCCTCAACATTTATCTAAAAATAGATCGGGAAATTCCAAATTGATAAAAATTGTTTTGGAAGGTTATCTAAAGACTATGCCTTTTCTCATGTGAACAAAACGTAAGCGAATATATATTTTAGGGTGAGGGTGGTAAGAGGGGATGCAGAGACCCCCCTCCAACACTTTTACTGAACAACAATTTTTACTTTTTGGCAGTCAGTTTTCCCTGATTATACTCCTTCCTTTCAAAATCTCTCCTTTAAAAAAGACTGACATATATTTTTTTTCATGGCAACTAAAATTGATAAATAACATTTCAAATTCATACGACTGGTAAGGTTTATTTACATTTTAATTCGAGTTTTGTCGAATACATGTATTTGGCTAGGACTTAAGTAAATGCAAACAAGTAATACGCTGAATAATTTGTCAGTGAATCATATAATTTAGACAATTATTGCTGTTTTGTTTTGTTTTACTGTCAATACAATGATTTAGCAATCTGAGGAGTACAATATTCATTTTGCCCTTAGGGATCGGTGAATATTGTACTCCTCAGATGGCTAAATCATTATATTAAACTAAAAAACAGCAAAAATATTAAATTATACCTTTACCACGTACAGTATACTACGTATACTAATTTCTTCAGATAAATATATTTACTAATTACTATTTGATTGTCTATGAAGCGATTGAGGGGAAATTTGAAAAGCCTCGATATCCTTTGGCCTCTGATTCTGTAGAAGTGATTACAGCTACATGTATGTTTGCTTTTCCTAGAAATTTGATTCCATCTCTGTGATTTCATGGGGTCTGTGTTTATGCACTCTCCGCATACTGTGCTATTTACAGATTTTTCAGAATATAATGACTTATCCGCCTTTTATATGTCAAAAGAGATAAGGAACAGACAAAACTCCTGTACAATATGGTTGCCAGTATTACTGCAATAAATCTTCTGTTTGCAGGTAATGATTTTTAATCTAAAATAATATCTTTTTTAATAAATTTTAAGGTAAAATGAAATTAAAAAAAAGATGCAGGGTTTTAATATTCATCTAAACAATTTAATATTTGAATTTTGTTCAGTCATAAAAGAACATTATTTCAGTTCAAAAATGAAAGTAAAGATATGGAAATATTTTATTGTTTTACATTTCTTCTATAACTTTGACTAAGTTTCAGTTGTAACTGCCCTGCCTTCTTCCTGTCCTCGGGGCTGGATACACCGGGGAACCTCCTGTTACTTGTTTGTCAATGACGCTGTTGACGCTGAGGATTGGATGGTGGCCATGGTAGGGCACTTTATAGTACTTCATAAGATTGATTGTATGCTGTTTAACGTCCCTCTCCAGAATATTTCACTGATATGGAGACGTCACCATTGCCGGTGAAGGGCTGCAAATTTAAGCCTATGCTCGGCACTCAGGGCCTTTGAGCAGGGAGGGATCTTTATCGTGCCACACCTGCTGTGACACGGGGCCTCGGTTTATACGGTCTCATCCGAAGGACCGCCCCATTTAGTCGCCTTTTACGACAAGCAAGGGGGTACTGAGGACCTATTCTAACCAGGATCCCCACAGATGTACTTCATTAGATATTGAAAGATATTGAAAGGTATTTATATATTCAAAAACTAGAGGTATTATGAGCACTGAGCTCAATAAATGACCCCAATCAGGACTTTCCATGATTATAGGGGCAAAGTCCATGTTTTGCTCCCGGAGACCATAAAAAAGCGTCAGATCACAAAGTAAAATAGAAGGTCACAATGGCATTATGTACTAAAGAATCTTTGAAAGTATCATTAAATTTTGTTCAGCGATATAGGAGGAGTTGCGGAAAGGAGGTAGGTATCCTTCAATATGATAGAAAGAATTGCAGTGTTTTTTTTTTTGTGGAAGGAAACCCACAATATGTGTCTGACCAAAAAGTAAAACAAAAGATGTTTGTAAAACAATTATACCCCCCTCCTCCAAATTGGAATTTTTTCTTTCCAAGGGGCATAACTCTGTCAAAATTGGCGCAATCGTAGCCAAAACAAATCTTGCCCTTCCTTGATAACTCTATATACCAAATTTCATTTCAGTATGTGCAACCTCGAAGAAAATAAATGGAAACTGCAAATAATAGGAATTTTTCTAAGTCTAAGGTTCATATAATATATAATCAAAGTTACTGAAGGAATTCATGAACATAATTATATGTGAAGCAAAGAACAAAACGATTATATATGGCATACATTTTCGATTCGCTCGATAAAAGAATTTATCAAGAGACCTTTGGATACTGAATCATCAGTAAATATTGAATTCCGTAATCTAGTTGTGACTTATCTATGTTCATTGTTGGTAAAATATCTAGATAAGAATCATACAAAAATTAGTCTTTATGCTAGAGAATGTAAATGATTTACCGTGCTTATGCACATTTCTATATTTTTGTGATGCAATTTCAAAAAGATTGTTCAAGACTGTTTTTGTTTCCTTGCTTTTAAATGTCCCTTTCCCCTTTCACAACTTTTAAACTCATATGAATCTCCACTTGCCACTTGGAGAGCTTCAAATGTTTAACCCATTTTCAGTACTTTGAACCTCTGAGCAGTGGGTGATTTTTTCCGTTGCATCATCTACTGCGTCTTGAATTTTTCGCTCTTATCCAAAGCGTTCTCCTTGTATATTTTTAGTAAGCATCAATATTACTTTTTTAAGCTTTATTTAAGATTCTCATCAGAGGTGAAAAGTACCATATCATTAAGTTTTTAACCAGACGTGCGCATGATTTATATTATAATGACTTTATGAAAGTGAAAAAGAGCACATACCTGTACACGTTAACTGTAGTTTTGTTTCTATCCGATTTACAATAATTTTCAATAAATATCATAAAGATAAAAACATTACCTGCCGTTAAATTTTAGCTTGTTTCGTAGATCCTAATTAGCAAGAAATGTTATCCTTGCACTGAAATTATAAATGTAAATCAGATCGTGAATTAATTTTAAATCTGAAAGTTTTTTTTTCAAACTGAGTCAGTAATTGAGGTTGATCACCTCTATAATTTTTGGGATTATCAGTCTTCTATGTTTGTATACCTGAATGATATTACCATCACACCATGAACAAGGATGACATCCACGAGATAGCCCGTATTTATATACTTCAATGTGACATAAATCAGATTCATTATATGTACAGTCAATTCTCGAATTATCGCCATTCGATTCATTGCCATTTTCGCAATACCGCCATGATTTCAAAATGAATTAACATATAATAAGGAAAACAGATAATCAAATACATTAACTTTCTATTTTTTTTTTTTTTTTTTTTTCACTATAAGTTCACCTTTCACATACTTACTAGGCAAAGTATGGTAAAGACTATAGCAATTAAGTAATTATACAGGAAAAATGTCCACATGTGTTTAACATATGTTAAACGTGTGTTTAACATGTATTTTTTACACACGTAAAACACATAGAAAGAGCACATGTGTATAGGGTGTTTATTTTTACACATGTTAAACATATGTTTCACATGTGTTTAACGTGTAAAAATAAACACAGGTGTATTTATACACATGAAACATGTGCTAAACATGTGTTTTATATATGTTATACTTTATATGTGAATTATACGTGTATAATATTACTGTTGTACTTATTATCATTTTTATACTTTTTTTTCATGTCTTTCAAAATAATTTTGTGGTAATTGAAATATGGATAATATTATACAGGCAACTTTGCCACATATGATCAACATATGTGTATCATATGAAAAGGGCATCATATGTAAATCCTATGAAACAGTCACACATATTCTTGTACACATTTAAGAATCAGATATTTCTGCTTTAGATGACAATTCATTACATTCCAAAGATCTATCTTTATAGGCTAAATATTTGAAAATTAATATCTTATAATGCTTATACAACTTTCTTGATAAAACTTTTTTCATCAAGAGAAATATCTTATTTTTCACAGTGTACATTCTAAACAAGAAAGTATACAAACAAGTTCAGTAGCATTTGTCGATACATGTATTTTACATAATTATTAAGTTGTGTACAAATTATAAGATTTCGGCAAAAATGATTAAATAGTTGAACATGTATACATGTACAAATGAATAACATGATTAAGCCATGTACTTGTTTATAAATATGATTTGACGTGAAAGTGTCCAAAGCAAAATTGAAATATCAGCAATAATATTTGTCCTTTATTTAATATTGTAAATTTATGAAAGATCAAGTTATTTGATATTCAAGCATACAAATAAGAATGGGAAATCTTTACAGGTCAAATGCAGACAAGATTGTGTACATCTTCCCAATTTCATGATTATTCCATATATTTTCTCGTTCATTTTTCTTCTGTATCTTTCATTTTTTTCAGTTGTCCTCCCTCTGATCTTCGATGACTATTTTGAAAATCTCCTTGAACTGTACCCAAAATGCAAATCCACCTCAGTCCCCTTCCTGAACAATTTCTTTGTGAATATGCAGTTTTCAAATATCTCTTTTTAGTCCTTTTGCAGTAGTCTGCATGCGAAGTTGGTGGAAATTGAAACTGTGACTGAGGATGAATTTTTACGTTTGCATCTGTTGGACAACAAATTGACAGGTAAAAACAAAAGGGGAGGGTGTACTTTTTTTTTCATGATGCGGTTATTACCAACTTTAGCTCTACAAAGTTAAAAATTAACAATAAAAATGGATGAAATGAAAATATATGAGGGTTGTTAGAAAAGTTCATGGACTTCTGTCATATCTTTTTTTTATTTGATGTCAAATGTTATCACAGTTTGGTAAAAATATTTTAACAATAAATTCATTTCTTTTTTGTATTATTAATTTTTTAAATATCCCGATTTATTTAAAACTTATACAGATTTTGAAAAATGCAAAAATGGGGTAGCGGAGCGGGTCAAAATTTTGTAAGTTACAAAAAATACACTAGATAATGTCTGTAGTCATATTTTCTGTAAAATTGAGCAAAAACGAAAAACAACTTAAATTAAGAATTGTTACATCGATTCGAATTCCAAATTAAAGCTTAATATCGTGATTCGTTGAAAAGAAATCAAATTTAGAGGATATGTTGTCCTCATTGAAAACGACAAAAAACGATGACGCTTTAGAACGTCATGGAGCAGCAGATAAAAATGCAATTTTGTATGTTACTCAGGAAAATTCCGAATAAAATCTTAAAATGTTGGAGGAATAAAAAAATATGTCACAAGCAAGTTGTACACGTGTAAACAAATAGTACAAGTAGTAAGAAGTGACAGAGACTCTGTATTGGATGAGGACAATCTGAGAAGAAACGGGTTAACTCTAAAAATCTTCAGAGTTGCTTAACTGATGAAAGCAGAGTTAAGTAATAAAAGATATTCAAACCCCAACAAAGGAAATGTATAGGATAGTATTTTTTTTAGAAATTCCTGACGCTATGTTTTGACGTTACATTGACGTAATGTGTGCTCCGCGGGTACAAAACATGTTGATTTTAATTAAAATGAAGTAAATTGATTTCTGTTCAATCGAATGAAATGAAAGTTTACACATCAACAAAACAAATATTTTTACATTTAATTTTGTGATTATATTAAATATCTAGTGAGTAATATAAGGAAGATTGCCACCTTCCATGAACTTTTCGAACAACCCTCGTATGTACATGTGTATAAAAAATAAAGTTAAAGAATATCACTATATGGTTTTTAAATCTTATTGATTAATGCATCTTCTGTATTTAGCATCGGTATTTGACCGAGTCAAGAAATAAAATCTATCATATCATATCATATCATATAATTATCCCTTTTTTTAAATTTGTGGGCAAACGCATGATATTTTACGACTGGCGACTTACAAAAAAATCAATATTTAAATATACCTGTCACTTTAAGTTCGATCTAAATGTAACATACTTTCATATTTCAAACGAGGGCTGATGTCAATATTTAATTACAGATCTAGACATTGATATCCAATATTTGTCACGTTATAAAGTACAAATTATGATATATAACCTTAGTCAACCTAATAAGAATAAAGATACAGTTTTCTCATTGAAAATCCTGACCTGACCAACAGAATCCTAAGAGAAAAAAAAGTTAATTTAGGAAAGAGAAGGACCAAAAGATATAGGGAACAATTACATTGACAAAATGTGTTACTCTGCTTATTTTAAATGTTTATTATCTAATGTTAGGAAGCTATTGGATTGGTTTGTCAGATATCCAGGCTGAAGGAGTTTGGGTATGGACGTCTACCCAGAACACCCCTACTTATACCAACTGGTACCCTGGTCAGCCCGACAACAATGCAGGGGAGGAGGACTGTGTACATTTGTATGCAGCGTTTGGATTTCAATGGAACGATTATCCTTGCAATAAGGCCAACAACTTTATTTGTGAAAAAGAGTAACGTATAATCTCTTCATATTTCAGAAAACATATTTTCTGGATTTACTTTCGTGATTTATGCATCATTTGAAAAAATAAAAGGATCTTAGATCTAGTAAATCAAAGGTGCATATTTTTTTCAAATTTGAAAAACAAGTTCCTTTTACATATTTAATGACACTTTATTAATATAGCTTTATAAAATAATGTGTTTTTGATCCAGATTTTTTGATCAACTAGACAATAAAACAAATTTTCAATATTAATTTAAAAGAAAATCAAAGAATGTTATGTATTAATTGTGGATTTTATTTCCATCTCAGTCAGAAGAAATGTAACAATATTGCCTACAGTCTTTCAGAAAACTTTTTTCCGTTTTTTTCTAAACCTGTACTTCAAAATGATATCAAATTGAATATAGATAACGGGGTTACTTTTAGAATGATTTCAAATTGAATACAATGAAAATGCTTTATTGTCTTCATTACTCTACACAGCTGTTAAGGTCGGAAAATTTAAAATTAAATAAGTTATTACCTTTTAATTGACCTAGGCTGGAATTCATAAAGATACTAAAGATTAGTGCTTAGATACACACTTAAGTATGAATAAATTCTTAGCTTAGAAAAAAAATCTGAAGTCATATTCATAAAAATTCTAAGTGTAATTTTTAGCAAAGTTTAATTCTGAGAAAATTATAGCACTTAAGTGAAGTCACCATAGCAACGCATGGAAATTCCCGAACAAAAGTGCACTCTTTTGTGATGGAGGTATTTAGTTCTATGTGTATTACATTATAACTGAAATGTACAAGCTTGTCATCAACATTGCAAATTTACATCTTAACAGTTGATAAATATATCAAAGTCAAAAAGAGTTTTTATTTAGATGTTATATCATGAATTCATAATCAAAAAATTGAAATGTCTTCTGTTCACTATTGTTTTTACACAGATAAAGAAAACTTTAGAATTTCTTATCTACTTAAAACACCTCCTGAGGATACTTAACTTTAAGTCAATACTTAAGCACTAAGTATTTTTATGAATTACACTTAAATATTTCTACTAAATTTAAGTAAAACTTTAGGAAATTAAGTAAAATTACATAGCTTAAGTGAATTTTTAAACTTAAAAATATACTTAGAAGTTTTATGAATTCCGCCCCTGGTTCCAAAAATTTAAAGTCATGGACTAGATCTTGACCTTAATTAATAGGAAAAGTATTTTTATGTTAATGCCAAGAAGATTTTTGATACAATTTATATATGATGTTTTATAGAAGTGTAAGTTATTTAATTATTTTTTTTCTTGCAGATTGAGGAGTCAGGAGGAAATTGTAGGGTGATTTTAAAGACGATTCTTCACTTCATTAAGATAAACATTTCTTTTGTACCCTCTAAATATATTCTCAAGATAATCACTATTAGTCATTAATTACTATAATTATGTTGATACGGAGGTTCGACGTCCATTAAAGCTCCGAGCAGCTTTTTTCTGTTGACATCTATTGGCTTATCTAAGTTGAAACAAGAACCGTAACTTTGAAATACATGAATTTAATTTTGATCCAGATTGATTTTAAACTTTGAATGAAGATGACAATTTTGTCAGTATATTTTAAATGTTTATTTCAAATTAAAAACAAATCCTTTATCTCATTTATTTTTATACGAAAGGGGAAAAAGTGTGGGTGACAATTTACACTGGAAGCAAAACAAGATTTGTTAAAGTAAGTCTCTTCAAAAAACTATAATGACTTACTAAAGTACTTATATTTACAACTTATTATTATATTAAAACAACTTGTAAAACATTTTTATTAAGTTGAATGAAAATAAGAACAGGTTTTTTTTTGTTTTATAGACTGGGCTTCATACTTTTTAAAAACTATTTATATTGTTTTGGTTTTATATTGTGTACCTGTCATGTTAGCCCAATAATTTTCAATGCTGCATGCAGCTAATCCATGTGCGTCTTGTTTCGTACCACAAAACAATGGATGCTTGTAAATGTAATTAACAATATTCAATTATAATTGTTCTCTAAACAGCATCATTTGACCCGTTAAGCTCATGAAATTATACATTGTTCATTCACTTTTAAGTTATGATTGATTTCTTAATTTACTAGTGTTACAGTTGTAGTAAATGTTACTGATTAAAAACAGCTTGAAAAAAGTGGCAACTAAAGATTTTCCTTAAAAAATAATGTCTCAAGAATTTAACAATTTAAAAAACATGTACAAGAAAGTAAAATTCATTTTATTTATTCAATGGTAAGCTCTAATGGCTAATCTATCCTATTCTCGCATTATTTCTCCAGTACATTTTCTGAGGAAATGATATTTTACAAATAAGTTGCTGAGGATTCCCATCTGTGTTCATGTTCTAATTTGTCAGTCAAGATCAATGTTCCTGAGTAACATTGCTATATGCATATTATTTCACGTTATAACGCGAAAGTTACGCGTTTATTCACGGACATTTTGCGTTATAACGCGAAAGTATCGCGTTTATTCGCGAAAGTTACGCGTTATATCGCGAAAGTTACGCGTTTTTTCGCAAAATTTTGCGTTATAATTCGAAAGTTACGCGTTTTTTCGCGAAAGTTTTGCGTTATATCGCGAAAGTCACGCGTTATAACACGAAAGTTTTGAGTTATATCGCGAAAGTTTCGCGTTATAACACGAAAAATTTAATTTTTTTACTTACGGAAATGAGCTCATTGGGCTTTCGTAAAATTTTGTTAAAATATTTAGATGACAAAATTTTATTATGACTGCTGTAATTACATACTGAGCATAAAGTTGATGCAGGAATGCAATTTAATATATACATGTATACTAATAGAAAGATTTCTTAAAAGAATTTGTTTTAAATAAATGTCAAATATAAAAAACTTTATGAGGACAACAAAATTGAACACCTCATTCTATCATCAATATATAAATTCGTTAATAATTTTCTTTTTTGTTATGATCAATTAAATAAATTTTGAATCTATATTCAAATGAAATATATATAAACGAGGAAAATTATTGACAAGAAAGTTAGTGAAACAAGAATATTAGCAGTCTTTTGGAGACTCATCATTTCGTAAGTTTTATGGTCGATACAGTGACCTTCTCAGCAAATACAGTTTGTCATTGGGTCAAATGCTGACTGACGTTTTTTCATACCAATTTTAAGTCATTTGGTATGAAAAACGTTAGTCAGCATTTGACCCAATGACAAACTGTATTTGCACCATGGCACCTGGTCCTACCTCTGATGTTTGAGAGGTCCATGTTTGCTGTGCTCCTGGTTTTTTTTTTTATTGTTTTATGATCTTTGATATTGAATTCTGTTTGTTATTTTAATATCCTTCTCATGATACCAAATTACTCTTTAAAAATCTGTTTCTAAAAATAAGTCCCTCAGTCCATGACGTCGGTATTCAGAGGATGCTGGATTTCTTTAATGACAACATCTAAGCAGTCTCTGTAGACCCATATCTTCCAAAAATTCGTTTAATTTCTTATGTGTATTGATTCTCACTGTTCCTATTTTCAAAAGCCACCTTTTTAAAATTTAATAAAGAAGATCTAATTTATTCTAGAAACCTCTTCATGAAAGAAACACTTGCAGCTTTTCCATGCTCATCTTCATTTATATCGTAATATACAATCAGCTGCATATTGGGAAAGCGTCAACCAACTTTAATATTTTAAAACATGCTATAAATACAACCAATATTCAAACCGATACAAACTACTGAGACAGAAATACGTTAACAATATAGAAATTTCAAATTTCAATTGTTTTCGGTTTTTTGGAAATTTTGTTTTAAACCTTGAAAAGTAGTCAATATAACTTAGCATTTGGTTGCATTCTGCTTGATACTGGTTTGATACAATTGAAGGCTTTTGATTCCATAATAAATTGACAGCAGGTTATTCTATTACCTATCAATTCTATCAGTCTAACTGAGCGACAGAGAAGACTTACTTTTCCACGTTAGCGGATCCCACTCCTGGATTTTCTAGATGTGTGTGTCTTAGGCCCTGTTCTGTATCCTTTAACGATTCATGCAATTTTCACTTTGGGTAACATGAACATTATGTTTAGTATAAATAATGTATGGAGGTTTATATCTCTTCACATCTAACAATATTTTTAAAAAATCTATTAAACATTGTGACAGAAATACGTATTTAAAGCAATTGTTTAGAAATATATTATTTATCACATACTTGTATGGCTATAATTGATGATCAGCTGATGTAGATATTTAAGGAGTATCAGTGCATTTAAAGTTTAAAGGGATGTGTTAGTGTCAAAATTAATTATGGATAAATAAAATATAAGAAGAAAGAAAATATAACCACTATTTCAACAATGATATTTTTGATAACTGTTTTGTCAGGATTGCCAGTCAATAAAAGATACGTATAAACGACAAATTACATAATCTATTTTGCTCCACTTGATATTTTAGTTTTATAGCATTTTCTATAAATGCCATTCTATGATGTATAAAAATGTATCATTGTACTTTGTGTTTGTTGAACATGTTCTCAGACATGCACGTCAGACACGTTCCTCGAGACACAAATACCTGTACCACATGTAATATCGGTCACAATAATAATTAAGAAGAAAACAATCAAAATTCAAAAGGGACGTTAACATAAATTTGTTCATACGTAGCCATGTCACTTAATAATTTCAATGTTAAACTAATCCTTTTCTGATTTTGGATTTAGAATAACCTTGATTATAATTTGTCGACATATTTATAATTATCTACAAATGATGCTATATTCCTGATTCACCGATAGATGAATGTTTGACATTTTGAATAACCACCGATAATGTGGTTAACTATACATTGAGTGTACCATAATTGCATATTGAGAAGTTATCTTTACTGAATAAAACTTAGTACATTTAGATCTTCGCTAATGAAGTATACGTCAAAATGACCGAAGAAATTAAATCAAGGCATTGTATGTTTGCCTTTTCAATACAATCATGATTTCAATTTTATGCATATCATTGACATTGTAACATCAAAATAAACTTTAATTCAGTAGGTGTCCTATAGATGCATCTTTGACATTTTCAATATTAACTCCCTTTATTATGAGCGCTTTATAAATACTTACAAATAATAGTGAATTCCATCGATAAAGAGGAAGGGTTCTATATTTTGTGAGGTATTTATAACTTAGATATCAAGTTCATCAGGATGTTGAACGTCGCTGTTCTTTGCCTGTTGGTGCTGATCGACACTTGTCATTGTGTAAGTGTTTTTACACATTAATTTATGGTTTATTCATATTTTTACAAATACATGTAATACTGACTACAATAAAGTCTCAACAAGAATGGTCTTCTCGTTTGTAAAACGTCTAATAGTAAATTGTATTATTTATGATACAAAGGCAATATGTGACAAAAATTATTAATTGATTTCTTTGACACGTCAAATAACTATATATTATTTTGCTATATAGGGAACTTTAATACAATTGATTTACAAAATGGATAACTTTTGGAACTATAATTCATTATAGCCATGCCTTTGACAATTTACTTTACCTCCTTTTATTTAATTGTTTTACTTTGGTTTAGTTTATTGTCCAATTAATTTTGATAAATTTTGAACCTTTTGTTTAAATGATAGTAACATATTAAAAGTAATAAACCTTTAGCTGATTAGCCTAAGTATTTTTGTAAGGGAAAACACGTTGACAAAATTAAGTTTTATACTTTATAGGATTCCAAAGCTGTGCGAGGTCTTGGAAAACCAAAAATAAAGCCCCTTTATATGAATGTGTCTGACTCGAGGGAGGAGAGGACGTATATGTATGGGAGGTTCCAGTCTCCCCTCGATACAACCGTAGCATTTGTTGAAGGGGATATTGTCAAATTTGACAAAGGTAAGATGGGTTTTTGTTTCCTTTTTAACCTTTAAATTTTCTGTTTTTCTTTTAATAACCAATTTTACACTGTTAAAGTCGCTTAATCCGAAACAGGCACATATTATCTTACGCAATAAAAGTTCGTCATTACATAGAAAATATTTAAGGAATGAAGCTTATTTCAACTTATGTTATCCGATATAACATAACTTGGGGCAGTTTACGCTTTATAAACCGCGAAGCGGTTTATAAAAAAGCGTAAACTACCCCAAGTTATGTTATATCGGATAACATCAGTTGAAATAAGCTTCATTCCTTATAATTTAATTTCAATGTAGACAATGATACAATTTTTCCAGTTTTTCCTTCGGAGAAACGGCTTCAGATATAGCATATTTTTAAAGTTAACGTCAAGCGGAGTATAACGTTTTTGACGTAACTCATTGTGACGTAGGCAAGTTATGTTATACAAAATGGATAAAACCGTTTAACCAATCAAATGACGTGTTATAACTGAAATTAAATTATATAGAAATAAATTATGAGATTGATTTAATAGCTTACTACAACAATCCTCACAAGGAAAAACTTGATCAAAAACCTTATTGACAAACAGAAGTTCCTGACAGGAAGTTAAGATCTGTTGTGAAGTCACCTTTGAAAATAAATAAATCTATCGGTTTTATCTTATTATGAAGTTAATTCAAACCCGAGTATTTTTTTTCCAATAGTAGAAGCAATAGAAGCCATAATATATAATATCTTTTAAATATTAAGGAATTAATTGAATATAATCCATAGTAATTTTTATATTGATAATAAAGGAAA
>PRKT01000716.1:184464-194592 GCA_003671525.1 Saccostrea glomerata
AGGTGTGTTCTTTGGTCAAAATTAGGTCAACATTTGTAAGAGCATAACTGAGTTGATGTCCATCAACTCGTAAAAAATCCCTGATTTAACAAATTTCACGAGAGACATACCTTAAACCCTATCTCAGTCCTTTTTTCGGAAGATATTCTATTCGTTCGCGATCTTTTTGATCACCACTCGTATTAGATCATAACTGTTTGTTATCTTTTGCTTTCCATAAAACCTGGTACAAAAAAGTATAAAAATAAATATATACATTTGTGTTATCTCTCTATTATATAAACATACAGAGAGAAAATATCTTCAATTCTGTATGAAGTTTGTCAGAGGTCAGAGGTCAATACGTGACCTAATCACATGGCGCAATAATATCTACCGGTACATAAATTATAAAAATGACCTACTCTACTTGCTTTTCATGTACAAAAATGAACAAAATAAGCAAGTAAAATGATAAATACATTGTAAATATGTTTTTCAGATTGTTGGCTATCGATTCAACCTGTGTACATAGAGAAAATTAACACGTTAGGGGCCTAGCTTTGTTTACATATTTTTTTTTTTCACTTTTATCAGCTGCACAGTCTCTAACGGTCATCCTTATTTTTTGGGTAGACCTTTCGTTAATTTTTCATGATAAACTAATATTTTATCTTTAAATTCTACTCACGATAATTGTGTAAATCTGCTGGAAAATATCATTGCAATCATGCCATGAACAGCTGCCAAACACCTCGGTGTTTTCGTAGTTCAATGTAAACATGGTAAAGCTGTCGCCAGTGTCTCGATCAGTGTAAATCAGTGATTTACAATAAGTATGCCTTTAGTTACTGACATCGTAGAATGTTTTTGGTCAAATTGCAAATTAACTGGCTCCGACAAGTGTCTCAATCCATCGGATTCACCTATCCCTTTCCGGCGACCGAAATTCCTCAAACTTTCTATCATCAAACTTCGGACGTGTTTCTTGTGTCTTTTCAGCATCGATTATCAATTTTCACGAATAAAAATATTCCCAGAAAACAATCTTTTTACTATTACTGATCACAATTAGCCTTTTACGAAATATTCCCTTCGAAATTGATTCCTTAGCCTAATGAATTCGAAGCGTAACCGCCATGCAAGCCGATTTACACCTTGCGTCATTTTTCAAAATCTACGACGGACGGTTAGTGCAATGATTAAATTCGAAAATATTCAATTGACTGTCTCAAATGTATATATAAGTTATAAGGTCGGTACGTGATCAAATCTTCTGAGAAGGCCTTCGGCCTTCACAGGATTTGATCACGTGACCGACCCACTTCAATTCCCATGGAAGTTTATAAACTTGTTATTTATTTCTTAAATATTGTCCTTTTAACAACTATAGAAATTATATTTGGAAGAGAAACAAACAAAAAAAACCCATGTTTGCTCTCCTCCTATTTTGTATTGTTTAATGGACTTTTGAGCTTGAATACTGTTCGTTATCTCCGTATACATTGTATTTCATTGATATTAATGTAGAAATCAACGAAATGCATAAAATTTGTATAATCAATTAAAGGACATATTACCAATCTCTCAGGGTAAACCTGGAATATTTTCTACTTTTATTATTATTTTTTTGTATTTGTATGTTGCCTTTTTAAAGACAATACTTTTTGTAATTTTCAGTGTCGAATTCAGAAGAAAACTCAACAGTATGGGAATTGGTTTTGTGTTATGACACATGGAGGTATCAGCCAAAAGTTTTGCTGCAATCAAAATCTGCAGCAGAAGTGCTGTTCCTTTACCTGAATGGGAGGGTATACCACAGTAATGTACAAACCGAGTTTCACGGGATAAACTGCTCAGTAGCAATTAACAGATCATCCAAAAAACAAAGTACTACCTATACTTTTGGTGTTCAAAATTGTGACCAAAATCTCAATTTCAGTAATTTTCGCTTTTGGATTGATAAATCTGGATGGACTTTAAACATTCCTTATGACTCTCACTGCAGGGAATCAAACACCGAGGGCGCACGGTATTTTGAATCTGTGTGTTCATCATTTGTATCTAACGATCCTTTCAATGTTACCTTCTATGAGGACAAAATGGCCGCTGAAAATATTGAACTAATTCTTCTTGACTACAAATTCCAGCCCACGGGGCCTTGTACTGATACATGTGTAGTTAATACCCAGCAATGGTTTTTCTCAATAATTTAGTGTTATCACGGAAATTTTTTTCAAAATAAGACAATAGGCAGTACTTTTATTCTTTTTTTTGCATTAGAAACGGCAAAAATGAATGTACCAACTGAAGTTTTAGTGATGCATTATGACTGATTGTATGTTTTGTTTCGTTCTGTTCAAGGTATGTTAACTTAAATAATAACATCACAATATAACAGTGATGGGCTTCAGATTATGATTTTTTTTCGATTCTAATGGCTAGTGAGCAGTGCCAACATGTGCTGAGACTGTTCTTAGGGTCTCATCCGAAGGAAGTTTTGCTCTTAAAAGACATAAGTTACTTGTGACCGGGATTTGAATTCAGGACCTCGTTAGACAATTAACGGCTACCAACACGTAATTTTGGAAAGTATAAGTATTAATATGTAAGAGCATGCTCTATGTATGAACAATTTCTAAAACGAGGTAAATAATTGACAAGGAAGTTGATGAAACAAGAATATCAGCAGTCTCATTTAAGATCATAATTTCGTAAGTTCTATGGTCGACACAATGACGTTGTCAACAAACACAATTTATTACCGGCCGCCAGGAGGCGGTCGGTTATTTGATATGATAGTTTGAAGTCGTCGTGCGTTTCTGCGCAGTTAAACCAATTTGTATAAAAATATTTAACATTCATATAATTGTAAATTATAACAGAGTGTTTAAATGTTTAACAAATTACGCACAATAATCATAAAATTAAAATTTTGTAAATAGGGGGTAAATGTTTCATCCAATCCTGATCGACAAACTCGGACATAACCGAGGTGCAGAGACAATAAGCACACGTGTTGGGCATGGTCTAAAGCAAAGACCGCTTTAAAAGTTTACAAGTTTAAACAATTTTACTTTCTCTATTTAAACAGGATTTGTTGAATATATTTTAAAATGCTGTGTGTATATATACATTTCCGAAAGACAATTTCCAAATGATTAATCAAATAGAATATTACGAGGTTTTGCTCCAACATACAAGGATACTGCGCGTTTTACAATATGTCAATTTTTTTCCCGCCACATCTCAAAGAGGAAAATGTAGTGGCAGATCTAGAGGAAGTTGGCTGGGAAGGGGGGGGGTAAAATTCTCTGAGAGCGAGCGAAGAGCCCCACCTATTTGTTGCTTTTTTATTAAAGTAAAACTATATATCTCCATAGTAAAGATGAATTTAAACTTTTGTTTAATCTTTAAGGACGTTTGATCCTAAAATTTCTAGCGTATTTTGGTCATGTCCTTTATTTATAAAATTCTGCCTCATTTTTAAGTTCTAACATTGAATCTGAATTCTACAATGCAAATTAAACTTTATTCAATGAAAAAAACGCGATTAAATTCTATTCAAGTAAAATTAAGCTAGGGACTATATTTTGTGATGAAAGGTTTTTTTTTAGAGGAAAATGATCAGTTTTCCATTTTGAACTATAACAGTACTGAATTTTTTATTCCTATTTTTCCATCCTGGTTGCAAACAAAGCTGGTTTTTGCGATGAACTGTGAAATACTGGTTCTGAAATATCTAATTTTTTTTTCTTTTGAAAAATTTGAGCTAATTTTAACGTAAAATTGACACTTTTTTCGTAATATCTGAAAATTTACATCATATACCTCAACTTTTGATGTTCTTTTCTAAATATTCAAGATAAATTTGACGTATTTGCTTAAAATCAGCAATAGTTTAAGACTTTAAAATAATTTTCTTGCTTATTAAATTTTCAGAAAATGCCAGAAAAATCACTTTTTATTAGTGCAGAAAGCTCAAATAATTGATTATGCGAAGCAATTTAAAAGTTTTTCTTAGTCATAATTTTTAAGTGTCTTTTTTCAAACAAACTTACAGTTCATTTTGTTTCATGCTTTAATTGGATAAAAATATTGGAGGGAAAACGTCAAAAAATTTAATTTTTGGTTAAGACACAATTTCAGTGCAAAAAGGTCATATTAAATGTACTGTAGCGCCAAAAGTGGTGTATTGACCCCACTTTTTGATTTGAATGTTAAATAAGCTTTGTATGTAGAAACTAATCATATACTTGGCAAAAAAAGTTTAAGACTTTAAATATCAGGATCGATCATCGTTAAATGTAAAACTACTTTAAAAACATCAAACTTCCGACAGAGTGCGTTTGTACCAAACTGTGCACAGAGACGCAGAGGTCTAGGAATAGTTTGCTCATAAATACATGTAGTAATGTACATGTATTATATATTGAAGAAAATCCTGTAATGTCGCATGAAAATGTTCAATGTCCCAGGGATATATAAATTAACAGATAAATATAAGATATTTTAATAACAGATCAAGCATTCCAGTTTCTCATTGCTTCATTGAAACGACCAATAGGTTTGCCGCCGATTTTTGACGCTTGTGTCACGATATATGTTTCCTGTCATTCTTTCAAATGCTGACTGCCGATTTTGATACATATTTTAAGTCCATTATTTAAACAATGAATTGACGACGGATTTTTACGGTTTTTCCCTATCGTGACAAGGAGCACACGGCGGGTGTGACCGGTCTAGAAAGCAAAATTTTTGCCAAAAAGTCAAAAGGTTTAAGATAGGACGGAACCAGAATCAGGAATCCACAATATTAAATTTCTTCGTGACAGCGTTCAAACCCACACTCTCTGAAGAGTAAAGGTGTTTTGGGATGAACAGAAAGTTAATGTTTTGTAACACCAAGCATATTCGCCCGATCTGTCACCGTTAGACTTGTTTTATTTTTCAAACTTGAAAAAAGACACCTTTTAGAAAGAAGAAACAAGTCAAGGAAATCAATGGATCTGCCATATTCTAGTATACGAAGGACCATTCTCAAAAAAGAGTTTTAAAAACAATCAGAAATTGGATAAAATGTTACAGACATGTTTTTAATTAAGAGAGAATGTAGGTTATTAAGTTAAATCATATCACTTAATCATTGATAAGCTTCTTTCGCTTCTTTCCGAGCACCGAGGACAATAATTTAATTATTGAACAGCCCTCGTAGATAAACCTATTCGATGGTTGGCAAACAAAGGTTTATGGGTTGCTTTTACCACCGCATCTCAAATCAAGACCAATGATATCTAGATGCCCATTCGAGGAGACCTGATATAGAATGATTATGAAAATGTTAAAATTGTCATAGTAAGGAAAACAGGGGCAATGATCATCACACCAATAGATTGGAATCCGGCAGGACTGTGCTATACTAAATCAGGTATAACATACTGGTCAATCTGTATAAAAGTAGAGACCAGATTAAGAAAGATCAGCCGTTACCATGTAGAGAAAGTCAAACAGGTAAAAATGAAAAAAAGCAATCTACGAAAGTTAGGAAATTCATTTTGTTTATTGGAGAGGAAATTAAAGTAACACTAGTAACCATATCTGTGTGTCTGATCGTAATGCTGAGTTGTAGTAATGGTAGACAATGCAGGTAGTCCGGTTTTAATATGACGGTGTACTATATTGAGCAAAGGAAGCATTTGATTATGATCGGCTAGAGACAGACTCTGAATCAGATCAGTGTGGCTGATTTGACCAATGATTGTCTACACGTTCTTGATAAATATGGACAGTTCCTAAAATGAGAAGATGGTTGTGAACTATATAGGTCCCTTGGACTAAGTGTAAATGTCGAGACCACCTCGTAGATTGTATAACGTGAAATAAGAGAGATAAAATTCGAAAAATCTATGCATGACGTGCATGAAAAGACAGAAAATATGAAAAACCCCAGATCGTGTACAACTTGTTATCTTACAGACTAATTTTGATTTCACATAATTTACTTCAGAAATACTGACATTACTTATAGTAATCTATAAGAATATAACTTTTTCTACAATGTTAGCTTTTGCAAAAACATCTGTGAATAAAGCAGTTTAAACCAGTAAGTTCTATGATGGAACTATGCAATTCACCACAAGCTTTGATAAAATTAACATGCGATTTCGAATATGAATATTTCGAGAGGTTATTACAAGGTCAAATAGAGAAAAATTATTTTACCATTGGATATGTTATAACAGATGTTGTCTGAACATTTCCTCTTCATTTTACAGCCTGCTGATTACCGACAACTTCTCATAACTACTTTCATTCTCAAGAGGGACTCTAAACATAAATTTGTTCTAACATTGCACTCAATATGTTCATTGTTAAACTGATAAACGAATACTTTTCTGATTTTGGGTTTACAATGACTTTAGTTATGATTTGTCGATAATTCATAATTATCTACATTAAAGCTAAACACGATTCCAAAAAGCAACGTGTCTGCCATTTTTGCCCGGAGAATCTGCATACCTGCAGACCCCTGAATAAAGGACAGGTCTTACTCACTTTTCAGTGTAATCAGTCGACACAGGTGTAGACGGAGGTATGCTATACAACACTCGGTAGCAACAATAATAACGTAATACTTCGTCTAATGCAGGGAAGTAAGATACCAAAGAAACTTAAAATTATGGTTGTACAGATCCGTGCAGTATACAAACAAACACAGATACACGAAACTGCAATAAAATTCAAAAAGGCAATGCAAGATAACCCGAACGAACATGGGTCGCCATTCCACGCCGATACCCGTGACATGAAAGCAGTCAGTTGTGGCGACTCTGAAGAGCATAACCCTACGAAAGCCCAGAAGACTCATTCGAGATTCCAGGTTCGAAATACGAGAATCAAAATGCGAGATTCGAAATTCGAGTTTCGAAATTCAAGATCCAAACTAACCAATCAAAAGCGTGTTCAACTTTTGATTACTTCCATTTGTTACGTTTTTACTATCACGGAATCGTTGAATCATTTGCTAAAATGATAATGCAAGAAAAAATGATTTATGTATTAAAACGAAATAAAAATAAGATTTGGATTACATTTTGAAAAATACATATATAATCTTATTTTTCTAATTTAACAAAATAGTAAATACGTATATATGGAATATTATATGGTCTTATCGTTGACTTGCTTTATAAGTAGGTCAACTAATTCTATTTCATCAGATCATTGCTGATGGATTGATTGATTTTACATTATTGTACGCCGAGTCGGTAATATTTCAGCCATATTGCGGCGGACAGGTTGCATTTAATTATAATTAGACATGAAATATTATGAATAATAATAATTTAAGGGTATATATTTCATTACATTTATAAAGGGTACATTTGTGCAGTGAGACTTGACTGCTGAATCGAACTGTAGCGTTATATAAGGTTTTTTAAGAGTATATTTTAGTCTTTGGTCATAAAGCTATGGTCAGAGACTAAAATATAACACTCGATAACGCTATTTAGTTCTGCATCTAATTTAGACTCATTTAGTATTTGATATAAGATGAAATAAATGCCATATTTATTTTTAATTAATTCATATCGCCAAGCTGCATTGTAGTTATAATATAATTTTTAATTAATTCAAGAAATCAAAGCCATAGATGAAGATAATTAATCAAATACTTAATTTTTATGTATTTCCTCTATCAGGAAAACTAACGCGATTTTTTTTTCAATACTACGTCGTCTGTCAAGCTTTAAGCCTTTCAATGTGTTGGGAAAAATGGGCAGGCGGGGTGGGTAGGGATGGGGTTATTGTTAACCTTTAGATATTTGCCACGTATTCATAACTTTATTTTTATGTCATCAACCCCGTAAACAAAGTAAACAATAATATATATATATATATATATATATATATATATATATATATATATATATATATATATATATATATATATATATATATATATATATATATATATATATATATATATATATATATATATATATATATATATATATATATATATATTCCTGATATATGTATTCTATTTAATATTTAAGAAGCTATAATATAAATTGAAGTATATCTTGCTGATCAAAAATCCAATGATTATTTAAGTTTCCTTCTTATATAAATAACACTCTTTCTTGCATTGTAATTTTATCAAATGACATTTGTTATTTATGTATTAAACGATTTCTTGGTAGTAAAATTATAATAAAGGGGAGTAGTCAAATTTTGAACCCGCTTCTGATTGGTAAATCTGAATCTTGAATCTCGAAATTTGAATTTCGAATCTCGTGTTTCGAACCTTGAATCTCGAATGAGCCTTTTGGAGCTTTTGATTGGTTAATCTGGATCTTGAATCTCGAAACTTGAATTTCGAATTTCGAATCTCGTATTTCGAACTTTGAATCTCGAATGAGCCTTCTGGGCTTTCATATAACCCGGTGTTGATGTATCGTAGATAATGATATCTAAAATATGCCAATTTACGAGTCGTGTTCAGCTTTAATGACGCTTTATTCCCTATTCACCGAGAGATGAATCTTTGACATTTTGAAGGACCGCCGATAATATGGTTAACTATGCATGTATTGTGTGTAACATAACTGATTATTCAGAAGTTATTTTCACTTTAAATAAAACTTATTGATTCTTTGCTAATGATGTATTGGCCATAGAAATAAATATCGGACATTTTATAGTTTTCAATACATTTATGACTTCATTTATATGCAAATTTATAAATTAAAGTATACTGCAACACCAAAATAAAATTTTAGTGGCAGGTGCCCGATAGATGCATTCTAGATACTTGACATTTTCAGTGTTAATTCCCTTTGTGACGACCGCTTTATAAATACGTATAAATCACAGCCTATTCCATAGCAACAGGGACAGTGCTCTTGATTTTTGCAGGATTCACGCAAAACACATATCATGTCCATCAGAATGTTGACCGTCGCTGTTGTAGTCATACTGGTGCTAATTGACATCTGTCATTGTGTAAGTTTATTTTTACATTTATCATATTTTTATATTTTTACAATACTGAATGCAATGTAGTTTCACCAAAAAATAATCTTCACGTTTATAATTATTAAAACAAAGGCAAATGTTGAAAAAAAACACAACTTATCCCCTTGACACTTTGAAAAACAAGATATCAATTCAAACAAATTGAACATATATCTTTTACACTTTGATTTACTGTTAGAAAACCTTAAAACAATTGCTTAATTACCATGGTTAATGGATAACTTTTAGAACTACTATGCATTAAAGACATGACTTTGATAATTTTGTTTTTTCGTCTTTGATTTCAATAACATTACTTTAGCTTTTTGTTCAATTAAATGTTATTATAGCAATAAAGTTATGAAATTTTGTTTAAATAATAGTAATACTTAGTAAATCTGAATCTGATTTAAATAAGTATTTTTGTAAGATAGGATTCCAAACCCGTGCGAGTTCTTGCAAAACCAAACATAAAACCCCTTTATATGAATGTATCTGAATCAAAGAAGGAGATGACAACTATGTATGGGAGATTTCAATGTCCCCTGGATACAACTGTAGCATTTTTTGAAGGGGAAATTGTCAAATTTGACAAAGGTAAGAAAGGTTTTTTGTTTTCTTTTTTATCTTTTAATTGTCTGTTTTTTTCTAAATAACCAATTATAACTCTATCAACGAACATGAAATAAAAGATTAAAATTTAATCACTGCTCATTTCCTTAACAGAAAATTGGAAATCCATTTTGATCTTCGAAAATGAATGAATTTACTCTTGAGTCTTGAAACCGATTTGTTTTTAACATACGTATGCCACGAAAAGAAGAACAAAAAGTACTAAGAGAACGTGACCGCTCAACAAAATCATGTATGAAAAACGGTAAATAAGGTCAAGAACTACGAACGATAGTATTGTTCTCCCGCCTATCTCTAAGTCAATTCTCAGAAGTTAAAATATTAGAATGATTTTCAAAATTTTTATAGATTATTATATGAATTTTCATAAAACGTTACTTATTTGGGATACCAAAGAGAGATAACTCTATAATTTTGGTAAAACTTGTGTTTTTCACTATAGAAATCAACGGAAAACGGAAAATATATTTTTAAAACATCTTCCCCCCCCCCCCC
>PRKT01000716.1:195730-221905 GCA_003671525.1 Saccostrea glomerata
GGCCCCCCCCCCCCCCACATTAAAAGCTGTTGCTACCGACCTTTATCAAACGATATTTAGATTGCTGAAATATAAAATTATTTTGCGAGCCTTGATGCACAAATTAAAACTAATGCCGGTGAAAACTTTTTTTAAAGCTATCTCTGTTCGCTGAGTGACGTTTTCCATTCAAGTTGTAAGTTATATTATGTATCTGTATATTGTAACTTCTTAAAATGCTTGTACCATAGAATCAATGTTTAGTTTGTATATAAAAGTATATAAGTAAAATTAGAGAAAATCGGATTTGCCAATGAACATGTAAATGCGATATGCAGATTTAAAAGCGCAATTTGCCAATGAATGGCATATTTTAATTCGAATAAGGCGAATTATTCTACTGGCAAGTTACCTAAGGTGCGAACTATCTAGCATTCTCTAGCATGCGTAGCCTGTCGTTTGCCCAGGGCATCCGGTTTAACCTCGCTTGTATATTTACTGCGTGGACCTCAGGGTCCACGCAATTACCATATGCATAGAACAGTTCTTTGTATTAAACAAAGATTTAATGGCCAAATTGCCATTATTTTTGAATTTAATGAGTGCAAAATGTAGGCGGGAATCAAGAGTTAGAGTTCGTAATTCTTTAAGAGTTAACAAACGTTAAGAAAAAAAAAAATTTTTAATTATATATAATATTATGTTATTTAATTTTAAAATAAGGTCAATTTAAAAGGTTTACAAACGTAACGAAAAATATATTTTTAAATTATATATTAAATTACTTCGATATGAGTAAATAAAACACATGCTGTGGCCTTCTTATTCTGATCCTTCGCACTTCATCTAACTTTTGTTGAAGCTGATGAGTGGTGCAGTTGTAAAAACGTCTTATCTAGAGTCGCCGGTTCGAATTTGACTGTTGGACATGCAGACCGGTCCTTTTGGTGATATTTTACAAACAGAGGTCCCGTATCAAAGTAGGCACTGGCATGAAAAGACCCTTCACTGTACTGTGCCGAGTATAGGACAAAATTTGAAGCTCTCCACCGCCAATTGAGGGCGTTTCCTTATGAGTGAAATTTTCTCAAGAGGAACGTTAAACAACACACCAACAAACAAACAAATCTGTTTATTCCAGTGTTGGAGATTTTGAATTATATATGATTTTATGATGTATTTTTGAAAATATTAGATCATAACTATTACCTTTCGCTTTTACTTACCAGAAAACCTGGTACGTAAAAGCATTTTATGCTTTCTAAAAATATTGTCCTAGGCTTACAACAGCCTACACAAATATAGGTTATATATGAAAGGGAAGGAAACAAAACACAACGTGTATGCTCTCGTCCTATTTTGAATTGTTTAATAGACTTTTGAGCTAAACATGGAATATTTTCTTCTTCTTTTTTTTTTAATTTTTATTATTATTTTTTTTATATTTATCTATTGTTTTTAAAAGAAAATACTTTGTTTGATTTTTCAGTGCCGAATTCAGAAGAAAATTCAACTTTATGGGAATTGGTTTTGTATTATGACTCATGGAGATATCAGCCAAAATTTTTGCTGCAATCAAAATCTGCATCAGAAGCCCTGTTCGTCTATTTGAATGGGAGGGTATACCACAGTAATGTACAAACCGAGTTTCACGGGACAAACTGCTCAGTTTCAATAAACAGATCATCCAAAAAACAAAGTACAACCTATACTTTTGGTGTTCAAAATTGTGACCAAAATCTCAATTTCAGTAATTTCCGCTTTTGGATTGATAAATCTGGAAGAGTTTTAAACATTCCTTATGATTCTCACTGCAGGGATTCAAACACCGAGGGCGCACGGTATTTTGAATCTGCATGTTCATCATTTGTATCCAACGACCCTTTCAATGTTACCTTCTATGAGGACAAAATTGCCGCTGAAAATATTGAACTAATTCTTCTTGACTACAAATTCCAGCCCACAGGACCTTGTTCCGATACATGTGTAGTTAATACCCAGCAATGGTTTTTCTCAATAATTTAGTGTCATCACGGAATAACGTTTCAACATAGCACAATAGACAATATTTTATTCATTTTGTGACCCGAGAAAGAAGCATTTCTTAATTAAAAAATTAGCGCAAAAGTGATTGTACTAGCTGAATTTTTATTGATGTGTTTTGAATGAATGTGCGTTGTGTTTCATTATGTTCAAGAATCGTTCACTTGAATAGCGATATTACAAAAATTCACAGTATACCATTGATGGACTTCAGATTAAGTCTATCTAGACCCTAATGGTAACTGAGCAGTAAGGTATCTTTATCGTCCCAACATGTGTAGAGACGATTGTTTAGGTCTCATCCGAAGGAACTGTTGCTCTTAAATGACATAGGTCAGTTGTAACCTGGATTTGAATTTGGTATATATCATTTAGGTAAACATACATGTATACAGGGTTTTACGTAAGAGAATTAATAATTATATTAAACTTAAAAGAGTTGTCCTCCGATCATAAGACCTTTGATTATCCATACATAATAAATTGATCACTCTCTCTCTCTCTCTCTCTCTCTCTCTCTCTCTCTCTCTCTCTCTCTCTCTCTCAAAAATTAAAAGTATAATATATATCCTTCTTTTTATTTCGGAAAAAGCACATTATTAACAATTAAGCCTCAAGAAACTGAAAAAGTATTGCTTTTCGAATCAACTGAGAAACAAACCTGTGTGCAAGTGAGAAGGGTATATTTCAGCATAACTGAGGGAATTTGACGATTGAAAAGTTAAGTTCACCATGCTTATCATAAAGCTTTTATAATACTAGTATATAACCATAAACATATTTTTTGATAAAATTTACAAGAACAAAATAGATGTCTCAGATTCTATTGAATCTTTCATTTTAAACTGACCGGGATGTTTCGTGTCAACTTAAGAATGAAAACCATTGTTAATTGATAATACGCCGTCGGTATATCTAAATTCGAGATGCAGGCCATAGGAAATTTTTTTCAAGTTAAAGATTTTGTACAGAGTTTGCTGAACGATTTCTAAAACGAGGAAAATTAATGACAAACACGATGATGAAACAAGAGTATCATCAGTCTCGTTCGAAGTCATCATCAAGTTCTATGGTTGATATAATGACCTTGTCAGCAAATACAATTTATCATTGAGTCAACTGCTGACTGACTTTTTTTACTGTTAGTCCATTATTTATACACCGAAGCATAATAAAATAAGTAGAGATAATATTTTCCTTAATTTCCCGATCATGACACGGGGCGCACGGCAGGTCTGACCGGTCGACAGGGGATGCTCACTCCTCCATGGCACCTGATCCCACCTCTGATGTTTTAAAGGTCCGTGATTGCTCTGCTCCTGTTTTGTTTTGTTTTATGGAATTTTGATCTTGAATACTTTTGTGTTATCTCCATATGTTTCACTCCCAATAACTACAGAAAAGGCATGTAATAATTGGGCCCCATTACTGATATAAGTAGAGATAGGAATCTGTCAGAAAGAGAAGCATATGTAGAAACAGAAGCGTACTGATAAAAGTACACGATTGTTTCCTTTTCATTCCTTTTGTCCCGTCAACGAATATGTTGAAATTAAATTTTTCGAAATAAAAAAAATTATTCCACCTACCAAACGACCCAATGATTTAACCATGGGTCGAGAAAAGACAGGCAACCAAAGATTATTTTAAAGATGACCGTACCAAGAACAGAGGCCAAGAGTAGATCAAGAGTGTAAGAATGAAATCTGTTAGAAGCAAAACATACTGATATAAGTATAGATATGATCCAATCAGAAGCAAACTGATTTCAGAATAGATAGAAACCATTCAAAGGCAAAACAAACTTTTAGATAGAATACATGTACAAAGAAGTCTATCAGAAGCACTGCAGGGGTGCGAATTGGAGAATGTAATTTGCACCATAAAATTAACAAAAAACTCAGAATCATTATGATTTGCAAACAAAAAAACTCGTTGGTGGGGAGAATTATACAGAATTGTTGGAGAAGATACGTAATAAAATGATACTCTATACCATAAGTACCGGGAGAGGAGGTTTGGCCATTAGCACGTGCTGCGAATTTTAATATAAATATCATTTATGACGTTGAACTTGTTAGTTTTTTTCTGGACAGAAGAAAAATGTGGCATTATGTTTTGTTTGTGACATTTTTAGCCATTTGTTCTGGACTTGAAAATATATCCTGTGAGTATTATATTGCAATTTATTTCTTTAAATTTTAATTATATGGTAAGCAAACCTTTAAAAACATTCAAGAAATATATTTGAAATAGACATGATATATTTTCGAATTAAAATAGCTTAATTTATTTTTTAAAGAACTCAGTAAAAAAATTAAACTTCTTTAAATTATTAAAATGAATATATTTTGTAATAACAGATCAATATTTAAAGTATTTGCATTTTACCATGTTTACCGAATTCTATTTTTTTTTTCTCAGGAATTTTTTTTGCAGGTGACAAGTTAGTTTCGATCCGGTTTTGATATAATTTTCAATATTTATTATACATGTAAGAAAATTTCAAAATTCGATAAAACAAATATTAATTCAATGTATCAAATGTTCAACTCCTTTTAACGAATTGTGGAAATGCCTTACATTGTAATTGCTACTTTTAAGTACTAGTTCTCAAAAGTAATATTCTGTGAAGTGAAATTGAAGTATGAAATTGTACACTTTGTTCTCACAATATCCACAATCTTTTGTACCATTTTTGATCGAAATATATTTTAAAGGAAGAATGTTTTTAAAATTACTACAGGACATGAAGACGAAAGACTGAGATACTTATAATTTACTTTTATAGGACGTCTGTTTATTATAGTTACTGTCTATTTCAGCATTAAAGGCCGGCTTTTTTTTTTTTTTTTTTTTTTTTTTTTTTATACATAAATTCATTTAGATTAACCCAAACATTTCTGGAACAATAGTTATTTAAACGTCAAAAAAAAATCTTTTTGAAAATCTTATTTCTTGGCAAAGCTCACGTACAGTACACAGATCTTATGCATGAAAAATTTAATTCCTGTCTTTTTTGACATATAGATATAATACCTGACGATGGCTGTTCCCTATTCCCCCCTGTATACGTGGACGAACAGCTAAATTATCACCTTGGATACTATGGAATGGAAATTGACCCGCTCTGTGACGACATAGAGTTCCATGGTGACGATGCTAAAGAGACCTATCCCAATGAATTCACCATGTGCTTCACCACTCTCTTGTTCAGGGACCCGTACTGTGCATTACGCGTGGAAATCATGGAGGGAAGGCCGGATGCAAATCCAATTTATGTGAGAATTTATCTCCTCTAGAGGATGCTGTTAAATCATTTTTGCACTGGGTTTGTAGTTATTTCATCGTCAGTATTTCTTGCATAAAAAGTATTCAGTTTAAAAAATAGGTTCTGTTTATGCTATTTTTAAAAAGGTCTAATAATTGGCTTGAAACATGTAATTTTTGCTTATCATAATCATTATTATTACGACACCGAGTCTAAGAAATGCTGAATTTTAACAAGATTTATGAAAACCCCGTGATATCTACTGTGCTGTCAGTAGCCTGTATCGACTTTAAAATAGATCAAACTCAAAGAACTATCTTGAAAGTCGAACTTAAGTATGGGATAAGTTTGGAGCCGCAAAAACAATATGCAGCTAAAGCAAAATATTAAGACGTGAATAACAAACAAAAATGTTAACACAATGTAACAATGGAAAAGCTAAAGTAACCTTGGTTATAAAGTTTTAAAACGTAAAAGGTCCCTAATTTTCTGAACCTAGTAAAATGTTCAAGCATGGAATCTATATGGCAGACTCTTTGGCATAACTTTTATATTACTGCGTATATTGGCAAATAAGATGCCTTAGTTGCACGCGAGTTTTGATGAGAAATATTAATTTTAATATATGTACTTTTTCTAAATTAAATGTCTTATCACCCCCAAGAACCTGACCACGACTCTGAAATTTAGTTCACACCATATTAAGTGACATTTTTACAGATTCACAATGTTTAAGGTGTTTCATTTTTTTTCTGTATTTCATGATCATGACAAGGATTTGCATTCACCTCTGTCATTTGATTCACATAGCATAATTGCTAAAATAAGTTTTAATTTGTTTTCGAGTACAAAACATAGAAGTTTTAGAACAATATAAATGTAGTGATGAATCTTTCTTTTTCCTTAACAGACATTCAATTGTACCTCAAAACCTCCGATGCAAAGAAAAATCTGCTTGCAAAAAAATCAAAGACTTTTTGCGAGAGTGACCTCTGCCTGGGGTTATGAATTATCCGAATTCAATTTTCACATCACAGCACCTAAAGTGTACAAAAGATTCTGTAAGTTTTATTTTATTTTATTATTTTTTTTTTGACAATTTGTATGATCAACATTTAGTTTTTCTCCATCCTTTTGTAAAATTTCGATAGTCCAAAAATGCCTCTTTGTCTGTCTTACCAATCGTGATTTCTTTCTCATAGGTCCTGTTTCTTCTTTAGCTTTCTTTCAGAAAATTTAATGAATCTATGTTGATATACAGCCATTAAAGAAGTCAGCTACCGATTGCTCATATACTATGAATTTCTAGAACTGTTATAATTAATGAAGCCTTATCACTTACAATCATAAGCTTTTTTCCATTCTTAGAAACTAAATAATCCCATCTAAGGTTTATACAGTATAAACATTTTACTGATTGTTAAGAGTAAAAATCACATTATTTGCATCCGACATCAACTATATATTGACTCCTTTAAAAGAAATATTTGAATAATTTGTATTTGATAAAGACTTTAAGGATAATATTTCAAAAAGAAAACCACGGGTTTTATGACTTAAAAGGCATTTTTTTTCTAGAAATTTTTTTTAGTATTGTTATGTTTTAAATTTTGTTTTAGTTCATAAAAACAAAATTTAAAAAATCAATATGTCCGCAATGCTTTTCAAAGACAAGCGCTGTCGTTTACAGGGGAGTACTCCATTGTTCAGGCAGTTAGTGGGATTGCTGGGGGAACTGTCGTTCTCTGTATTTTGATTGGTTTAGTCCTCTGTCACCAGAATAAGGGGAACAATGCCAGACAGAAATATCGGCGACCAGGTTAGTCAGCTAATGAAGAATATAAATTAAAATTATTCAAAAATTCATCGTTGGTTAAAACATTTGATAAAGCTGTTCATATGACTTCTTAAACATCCTTTACATTTTGTAAGAAATGATTTTAATTTGTAAACTATTTTTAATCTATGGGCGCATCTATATATTCATACAAAGGCAACACATATAAACACTCATGGTCGTTTACATTTTTTTTCTTAAAGTACCAATGCATCGAGTGCAGAACAAAGATTCAAACTTTTTGGGAAAGCCGGAAGCAACATCGAAATCGTCCTCTAGCACCGCTACCACCTCATCAGGTAGATCCGCCACGGCGGGAAAAAATGTAAATAAAGACCAGACCGCTATCTCCTCTACGGCGACCAACGGGAGGTCTGCCTCGCAGGCAGGATCAGCTGCGACTTCTCAGAACGGGAGAGAAAGGAACAACGCAGAGTCCGCCAAATCTGGACCTAATGAAAAGATTGAAGGAGGAACGAATGGAAAAGATGAGATAAGAAAGAGGGAGAGGGTTCCCGCTGTTATTGAGGAAGAGACAGGGATACCTGGGACAGGAGAAACAGATGTGGTAATGATGGACAGAAGTGGAGCGGGAGTCAACAGTTTAGAACAAGCAGGAGACGAGAAGCAAACATCTCTGATCAGAAGAAATGCCAACAAGTTTTAAGTAACTGTAATGTTACGTCGAAATTCTTTTTCTTACGTACAAAAAAGAATTGATATTTTGTGGGTTTTTTTAAAGCGTAAAAAATTTACTTTGGATTGAAACAAATCATAACATTCGGCAGGACTAATTTAAAACCCTTAGATGTCAACCAACGTGGAAAATTCAAAATTCTTGAACATCCAACTTGTGATCTTTTTATTTTTTCCTTGCTATCACAGACTTTGAGAGTGAGAGTTTTTAAATACTATCTTATGTTAATAAACAATTAGTTCTGCATCATATTTGCCGTAAACTCTTCTCTTTTTCTATGAAAACGTTCAAAGGAATTGATAGCAGAGAAGTGGAAATGATATCAAAATTAAGCTCGTCTAAGTTTCATGGTCCACAGGCCAGACCTGGGGCCATAAAAGTTAGATGAAGTCAATTTTGATCTCAGTCTCACTTTTACCAAAGGATCAAAAATGAACTTGTCTAAGTTTCATGACCCCCCACAGGCCAGATGTCTGAGAATGAATAATGCAAATCTTAGACTCTTTAAACTTTCATGTTTTACGGAACAAATGCAGCTTTAACAGCTCATTTTTCCTTTAACTTCAATGAGCAAACAAAGGATAAACGTGTTCAATATAATATTCTAATGGGACCAGTTTTGTATTTCATCATATGTTTATTTTAAGTTGAAAACTACGCCTTATATGTTTTGTTTAGATACACATTGACTATTGCTTTCAAACTCTTCTGCACATTCTGGATGTCTGAAACATTGTATTTCCTCCATCGTGATTATCTTCAATATTTTTAACAGTGTAGATAAAACTTCAGTAGCACTACATAATAGCTAAATTCGATCTGTATATCAGACGTGGATGCTGAAAACCGCTAAGGGACTTTTTAAAAATTCGAAATCACAAACAAAAATATTTTATTAGAAAACTGGAAAACATTAAAAATAATCATAAAACAAGCTTTACGATAAACGCTATGAATTCATTCAAAATCCGTCGTCAAATACAAGCTATTATTAAGTCAAATGGAGTTCCATTAGAAAGAGGAAAAAAGAGAGAGAAAATTTAAACATTGATGAAAATATCAAAATGTACTGTTTTGGTACCCATTTTAGTATTCAATTTAGATTTAACATTGGTTGACGGATGATGGCACCCCTACCATCGACATTTCAGATTACCATTATAAATGAAAATAAAATATTTGTTAATTTTTTTGTCTCTATTATTTTTTAGTTTTTGTCAAAAGATACGCATATTTTCAACGAGTTACTCTAATTAGAAAAAAGAATATACACAAAGTGTCAATAATTTTCAAACATACATAGATCATCGCATTTTTGAGGTTTTAATAAACGAAGAAGGATAGAATTCCACATTAGAAGAAATGCATCGAAGAAGAAACGGTCAATGAAAAAACTGCAAAGGAAAAAAACTCCTCCTGGAAAATTGATACCACCGGGTAAATGAAACAATTACTTTAGATTGTGTGTTGCCTTCTTGTATTTTTAGTTCATTTAGATATAACACCATGATGGAGGGAAAAGTGTTTTTTCAACATAACTTCTGGATGACAAACTTGTTCCTAGTTAAAAGAAGTTCGGTTTCCTCCTTCGAAAATCACTGGCATAATTAAGTAAGTGAGGTTTTTTTCAAAGGTACTGTTCTACGTAGATTACATGACTCAGTGTCAATTTTTTTTTTTTTTTTTGGTTGCTTTTTCTGATTTAAATATAACATTTTAAGGTTTAAAGTACGTGATATTGCATTTCTTTTAACATAGGTATAATATATCTAAAACGTTTATGCATATCAAAGGGTAAAACATAAAGAATGTCACGCTCCAAGTTATGTCATAGATGCTTAGACATGACCGGAAAAAATTATTTAGAGCATATAAGTTATAAAGTTTTAGTTTGTGTCCTAGAATTACTTGTCTAGAGAGGTAGGTAAAATAATAGAAAATACCTGTCTTGTATACTAGGTGAAATTGTATTTTTACTTTTAAATCAATAATACAGTATTAATAATATAATTTAACTCACATTCGGAATTCAAACAAAATTAGTACATGTATAGCAATTTTATCTTTCATTGTTATTATTTCTAACATTAAACACCTGACTATTAATCAAAGAAAAGTAAATCTAGATACCTGGAGCTAATAATGGCTGTTTCTAAGCGGGCAATAATACCTGCACCTGATATTTCGCTGAGGTTGCAAGAATTAATTATCTGAGTGGATTTATACTACATGTATTTACTATGCCCTCTGTATGCCTGTATTCGTTAGCCAGATATAAGTTATTAGATAATTATTACTTTATGTTTAATCTATATGATTTCATATAAAATTTAATTCAAATTTTAGCATGATAAATATACTCAATTTTATTTGTCAGCGTAAAAGGCACTACATGGTATCAAAATGATTTTATATAGCAACCGTTTTATAATCGACAGTCAAGCAGCGGCTTTTGTTACTTGAATGGTAGACAAGCATACTAGATAACACATAATGGTTGAAGAAACTAAATACGCGAATTATGTAAATGATATATTTAAACTAAACACTGCACGAAATCGATTTTAGCTCAGCTTTCTAATATGAAGTAGAATGCTTTGAAAGGAAGTGTACATTTGTAATTCAAGTTGAACTTAAGGGTTCAGTATTTAGAGCTTTATTTAAATCAAATCTATAAGATAGGTCAGACTTCAAGGTTAACGGAAAGAAAAACAAAGATGTATCACAAACATTCAAACGAGATAATTAATTAAAATTATAGTTTTTAACCATACATAGTCATACTTCAGAAATGATTATTTTTTATTTGGATCATAATCATTAGCTTATATTGTAATTCGTTATAATTATAATTATAACGTAACCATGCAAATTAAATCTTTTTTCTTCTTTATGATTAGACCTCTCCCCATGTTTTAAAGTGCAAGGCATGCCTCTTGAGAAAGAACAACTCTTAAAGGTATATAACGATTATCTAATAACATTGATATTCATGTAAGAGACCAATTTCGATTATAACACCCCATTATTATCTCCGTGGCAAATAGTTTTTGTCCTCTCTGTCAGTCTGTTTGTTTATCTGAAAAAAGTGAAATCTTTTTAAATATTTTCTGATTGGTTGAAGATGTAACTTGATAATTTCATATATTTATTTATTGTGACATGACTTTTCTTTGAAAAAAAAAACAAATTTGACTTTTTGAGCTTGGGGTTTTACCATTTTTTTTTTTTTTTACAAAATTTTACCAGACCTTGGTCATAACTTTTGAACAAATGACCCAAGAACATTCAGATTAGACATTAGCATTGCTTTTGACGTGAACTTTCAATGTGAACATTTAATCCAGAAGTGAAAAAAGAATTAGATAGATTACATGATCAGTACGTACTGGTACCTGCCGACAAAGCAGGTAATAACATTGCCTTCGTTTGTAAGGCTCATTAAATAAAATTTATTTTAGAAGAACTTGGATTTAATTCTACAAATGGTAATCCTACTTATGCTCATACTTCCCTTTTAAAGAAAAAAATATTCTTCAAAATCATATGTCTGTTTTAGATATTTTTAATATTCCATAGAGCCAAAGTGAATTTGAACTACCGTATATATATATATATTGGATTCCAAAACTTCATAAAAATCCTAACAAACAAAAATACATTGCGGGTTCCATTAAATGTTCAACCAAGCCTCTTTCGTCACTCCTCACTAAGATATTTACAGTAGTGAAGGAAAAACTTCAAGAGTACTGCGCATCAATATATTCAAGAAGTGGTGTGAATCAGACGTGAATACTCAAAAATTCCAAAAAACTTTTGGACGATTTGAAATCACAAAATTTCCAAAATCAACAGCTTAAAAACTTACGACTTTTCAACTTTACACACAACCATTCCCCACAATAAATTAAAGTCCAGACTTTTTGATATCATTATCAGCTGCTTTTCAATAAGAATGGAACTCGTAAATTTACTTACCTGGTAATTGGTCATTTGCAAAATTATTTTGTTAAAACAAATTCTGATTGCACATACAAGTAATCTGAAGTTGACATCAAAAAGATACTTGAGTTTCTAATTGACAATATCAGGTATTCCAACAATCTGTTGGAATTCCAATGGGTACCAATTACGCCCCGCTATTAGCAGACCTATTTTTATATTCATATGAAGCAGAATAGTGCAAAATCTAATGCGTGAAAAAAAAAACATTTGCTTTGGCCTTCAACTCGACATTTAGATATATCGACGACGTATTGTCAATTAACAATGGTCTATTCCATTCCTACGTCAATATGATATATCCTGATGAGCTTAAGATAAAAGATACCACGAAGTCTGACACATCTGTTTCATACGTGGATGTTTCACTTGAAAAAGACATTAAATGGAATCTAACAACCAAGCTCTATGACAAACGTGATGAATGTTACTTTTCTAGCGTCAACATCTCTTATTTATGCAATAATATACCTTCATCATCTGCATACGGAGTTAATATTTCTCATTTGATTCCAGACGCAAGAGCATGCTCTACGTATGAACAATTTCTAAAATGAGGTAAAATATTAACAAGCAAATTTATGAAACAAGAATATCAACAGTCTCGTTTAAAGTCATCATTTCGTAAATTTTATGGTCGCTGCAATGACGTTGTCACCAAATACAATTTATCATTGAGACAAATGCTTTATGACGTTTTTCATACTTATTGTTAGACCATTATTTATACACTGAATTGGCGACCGATTTTCCCGTTATTTCCCGATCATGACAAGGAGCACGGGGCGGGTGTGACCAGTCAACAGGGAATGCTTACTCCTCCATGGCACCTGATACCACCTCTAATGTTTCGGAGGTCCGTGTTTGTTCTGCTCCAATTTTGAATTGTTTTATGGACTTTGATATTGAATACTGTTGGTTATATCTCTGTATACTTCTTGAGGTTTGACCTTTTCTATTAAACTCTGCCATACCTTTGTAAAGGTTATAGCTTGGGCTTCAAAGTTTCGCAGGTCTAGTTCTTGTAACAAATATTTCCTTGGGTATCAACAATTTTTAATAATTCGACACCGACCTTTGGATCTGGTCTACGTTTAAAAAAAAAAACCTTAATTAAAACGTTTGAGCATGTTGGACAAAGTATTCATAGTTCACATGTTTATTTCATCCTGTGGGTATCAGCAATTTTGAAGTTGGACCTTAAGTTTGATCTGCTTTAGAAAATCTTTACACTTAAACATATGTCTTTTGAACGGTAGTTGTTTTGGATTTCATATATCATATCATTTTGTAACTTCTTTCGACAAGACCAATTTGGGGATCTGTTCCCTTGTTCTATAAGTTTGAACTAATTTTGCATAAAAACCTTTGATCATCTTCAACACCTTTGAATGGTTGGTTTCGTGGCTTTCATACCTCACAGCATTAAATGAAATACACATTCATTGTATTCTATATAAATTGCCGTAACAATTTTTTTTCTCTTGGTGTCACATAAACCGGTATTCATTTGACTTTTTTCTTCTTCACTCTTATTTTTTTTCTCTTTTTCTCCTAAATGTTCAATTTTGTGTAAGTTAGCTATAACGTATTGGTGATATAATAAAAATTCTTTAAAATCCAGTATCAGTTTTGAATATTTTTAATATTCCAAAGAACAAAAATGAATTTGAACTACCATATTTGGAAGGGATTCCAAATCTTCATAAGAATCCTTACAAACAGATACATTGTGGGTTCCAGTAAATGTTCAACCATGCCTCTTTCTTTACTTCTCACTAGGATATTGACAGTAGTAAAGGAAAAAGTTCAAGAGTACTGTGCAACTATATATTCAAGAAGTGGTGTGAATCAGATGTGGATGCTCAGCAATTCCAAAGAACTTTTGGACAATTTGAAATCACAAGAATGTACCTAAATACTAAATCCACATGTTAAAAACTTAATATTTTTCAACTTTATACGCAACGATTCCCAATGAAAAATTCAAGTCCAGGCTTTTTGATATCAGTGACAGCTACTTTTTCAATAAAAATTGAACTTGTTATTTTACTTACCTGGTCATTGGTTAAAACAAATTTTGATTGCACACACACAAGTAATCTGAAGTTGACATCAAAATGAAGATTAAATTTCTGATTGACAATATCTATGTGGTTTTTGGAGACCAGTTCTTCCAACAATCTATTGGAATCCCAATGGTTACCAATTGCAGACCTATTTTTGTATTCATAAGAAGTAGAATTGATGCAAAATCTTATGCATGATAGGAAGAAGGCACTTGCTGTGGCCTTCATTTCCACATTTAGATATATCGACGACGTATTGTCAATTAACAATGGTAATTTCCATTCCTATGTGGAAATAATGTCCTGGTGAGCTTGAGATAAAAGATACCACAGAGTCTGACACTTCTGTTTCATACGTGAATGCTTCACTTGAAAAAGACGTTAATGGGAATCTAACAACTTAGCTCTATGATAAACGTGATGACTTTAACTTTCCTAGAATCAACATCCCTTATTTATGCAAAAATATACCTTCTTCACCTGCTTACGGAGTTTATATATCTCAATTGATTCGATACGAAAGAGCATGCTGTAAGCATGAACTATTTCTAAAACGAGCTAAATCATGTTTGTTTTGAATTTATTTGTATTCTACCTCATGAAAGTTTTAGGGCTGTATTGTTTTTCGCCATGTTCTTCCGTTCGCTAGATGTAGTCCATCTTTCTGTCTATCTGTCTGTCTGTTTGATTGTCGCAAAATCCTTAACATTTGTCCGTTAATCGTTTGGAGCTATGGCTTTTTATTTAAAGTGTGTAATTCTTGTAAAAAAAAATTTCTTAAGGTACCAAAACATTTTATACCTTAACCTTGGAGTTTGAACCACATTTGCAAGGATTAATAATACTTTAACCTTGGTCATAACTTTTGGTCAGTTAGTGCTAGAGGTTTTGTACTTACATGTTTATTTATTGTGATAAGACCTTTCCAAGGATATTACGATGTATTATATATCTACCTTTTGACCCTGATATATTTTATAAAACTCTAACACTTGACAAAACTTTTAAAATGATGGTACTAGAGTCATATTCCATCGGCGTATTTCTGGTGGCAATGCAAATCCCCACTTCAGAGACCATATATTTTTAACCTTGACCTTGACTAACTTTTAGAACCTTGAATCTTGGCCATAACTTTTTAACAAATGGTGACCGGGCTGAAATATTTTATATACATGTGTTATTCTTATGGCTATCTTTTATTATTTTTTTTTACCATATCCTTGGAGTTTGAACAACATTTCAGACACAAAAAACCTTTTCCATGGTAAGAGCTTTGGCTTTCATATTTTACAGGTTTTGAGACAAGCCTTGTCTCTAGAAAACAATATTTTGCGTCGATGTTAGAGTTTGTATTTTTTTTATTGTTATTAAATTTGTATGTTCGAATGTGGTTTTTTTCTTTTTTCTTTTTTCTTTTTTTTTTCTTTTGTAAAAGTGGGTCAAACTCAAATGTCGAGGTCAAGAGGTCAAATTTGGTGGTACCGAAGCAATGATCTTGTCACAAGAAATAAACCTGTGAAAGTTATAGGCCCACCCGGTCAAAAGTTATGGACAGAGTTAAAGTTTTGGGGGACAAACAGACAGATAGACAGATGAACAAACAGACAGACGGACGGACAGGACAAAAACTATACAGTCGTTTGGCCAGTTCCGGATTTTGGCCAGTTCCGAATAATTAGTAATTTAAGGACTGGTAATTAATAAATTCAACGGTGTAAAAATAAATTGATTTCTATGGTAAGAAGGCTTATTTATGACTGTTTGAATTATGTGAAGTTTTTATTTTTTGCCCTCGGTTTGGTTTCGTTATCGTACTTGAAACAGTCGACATACTTCTACAACGCAACAAATCTGAATCACCGCGACGCGTAAGTCTGCAGAAAAACCTCTGTAGATACATTAATTTTTTCACATAAAACCACGTTCCAGGTATCAAAAGTAAGTTTGATATGTACTCTAACATGTACTAAAAACTGGTCAAAAATAAATATTTATAACACTGTAAGATATTGAAATATTTTCGTGCTCTTATTTTACCAGTTCCGAATACCCATTTTAAACACTATTATAAATTCACTCTTCGTTGTTTTCTTCATTGTAAACGTGACTTATTATACCCCCGCTGGAAAAACAGGAATGGGATGTTTGTCCATCCATCCGTCTGTACGTCCGCCCGTCTGATATACTCTGGGGTATCCATTTCTTATCCGCAACCCCTCTTCTACCACTGAATGAAGTTTAATGATGCTTCACAGAATTTAATGAGTCTTTCACAGAATCTTTGTTTAACAGTACCAAAGTGCACCTATTTTATTTTTGGATCAGGCACATAATTCGGGCTACCTGAGAAAAACATACTTGTAGATATACTGCCAATCTTTATAATATTAAAAAGTATATCCATCTCTTATCCGCAATTCCTCCTACACCACTGAATAAGATTTAATGATATTTTCACAGATTCTTTATTATATTGTGACATTGTTACCTTTTATTTTACTTTTTGATCTGACACTTATTTCGGGTCTCCCAGAGCAAAACATGGACTTTGTCAAATAATCATAAAGGAGGTGTGGGGTATCATCAAAATGAGCCCAGTGCCCACAACTTACCTCTAGTTTCTCTTCAACGTTTGGAAATACATTTAATTTATTGGTAAGCAATTAATTTAACTTTTCTTCGGCATGCCAATGGATAACGTCTGGGACGTATATTTTTTATTTTAAGGAATGAAGCTAATTTCAACTTATGTTATACGATATAACATAACTTGGGGCAGTTTACGCTTTATAAACCGCGAAGCGGTTTATAAAAAAGCGTAAACTGCCCCTAGTTTTGTTATATCGTATAACATAAGTTGAAATTAGCTTCATTCCTTATAATTTAATTTCAGTGTAGACAATAAGACAGTTTTTCCTCCAGAATAAGGCTTCAAATCGAGCATTATTTTAAAAGTAACGTCAAGCGGAGTAATACGTTTTTGACGTAACTCATTGTGACGTAGGCAAGTTATGTTATACAAAATATTATATGTTCCTCTGAATGATTCAGCCAATGAAATTGCTTGATGCAAGTGAAATTAAATTATTTAGGGTTGAATGGAATAAGAATCTCTAGCCTATCCGGAACTCGTCGGCTTATTCGTAACTGGTAAAATGGACACCTATGGTAACTCGCGAAATAATTTTTTTGGAGGGAAGGCTGAACTTTTATGAATCAATGTTTAATTCCACAAGTCAACGAACTACCTTGACAAAACACTTAGATTTTGAAATAATTCCTGGTATATCTATAGCACCGCCGAATCGGTTTCTTGTTCGGAACTGGCCAAATAACTGTATACCCCCGAAATTTCGTTCATCGGGGCATAAAAATAAATTACCTCCACCACACACAGACATACAAATAGGCTCACATACAAACACACATACATCCAAACACATCCTCATACACCTATTACACTAGCTTCAGAACTGTAGCTCTCCGAAAAAAAATAATTTGACAGACCGGTTCTTACAATGGGTGGCACTTTAGCTCTCCGGTCTGTCAAAATATTTTTTTCGGAGAGCTACAGTATTGCAGCTAACACACCTCAAGTCAATGGAAAATTGTTCTATCCGTGTTATACATGTATACAAATATAATCGTACATGTACATGTAATTTTTTAAATCAAAGAAATTCAGATTGATCAATCAATCTGAATTTCTTACGATCGTTAGTAAATATACCCGTTACCCATCAGTTATAGTATTTTGATAAACATTTTGATAGGACTTTAGTTGTTTTTAATTTGATTTTGACAGTAGAGCATTCTACATGTACAATTTTTATCAATACATATAGTACCTATAGTGACTAGGGTAGATTGATTATCCGAGGCACCTGATCCTGTCTTTGTATTTCTTGGGGGTCCGCACGATCCACTCGTATATAACATGTATGAACTGATACAATTGTACTGAGAATTCATTTTTTTCTTCTTTTTTTCAGGATCCAGCATTTTATCTCGGTATTATCGCTATCACGCTACTGGTGCTTGGTACCATTGTGTCTATAATTTATGTTATTATGTACGGCGTGGATCTCTTTACTAGTCTACAAAAGAGCAACTAATTTAAAAAGGTCTGTTTAAATTTATTAAATTTAAACGCAAAACAGTTACATTTTTATTATCATTTAAATTCTAATATAGTATCCGTGCAAAGTTCAAATAATACTGATATGCTTGATTATGATTTTTTTTTTTTAAATAATTAATTTTTTTTACATTTTTTAAATTTAACTAATCGTTTTTCGTGTTTTAACAATCATAATATGCAATAAATGAATTTAAAATATCAGTTAAGTACACAATCTTGGATCCGTCTGTGTTATCGATCCAGACTGTGACGTCACGCGGCGTAAACAGGGTCACTTTTTCCCACGTGAGAAGTTTGTTTACAGTTCATAGATTTATCTTACCCATCTCACCTTAAAAAAGAAATAGACCGTTAAAGGGATAGACTGAGGTGGAAGAGAAATAATGGCAGACGAAGGAGGAAAAACTGGTAAAACAGTGCTGATAGCCATAGACGGAAGTGAACACGCCAAAAAGGCATTCGAGTGTAAGTTATTTTCTTTTCAAAATTTCTCATTTACATCAGCTGTACATTGTAAATGTGCGGTAGTGTGCATTGAATTTGAAGGGTCACTGATGCATTATCTATTATACAGGTCAAATGAGACACAGTGCGATAAAGTTTAACGAATACTTATTTCATGAAATTGTACTTAAGTTAAACGCAAAAAATTAATGATTTTTTTTTTTTGCACATTAGTAAAGTACACGTCTGCAGACAGTGTGTGTAGCATTTGTATATCCTGTCATCGGAAATTGACACTTCGTGTAAATAACATATCTATCTGAAATTTACAATACTCTACTATTTCGTCTAAATAAACAAAACATTTCTTTGATGATGCGTATATAAATTTTGTCCGCCTTTCTTGTGACACGTGTATAAACTGATAGCATAGGTTTAGGTCAAAACAGACCTCAAACATCCACCTGACATTCTAAAGCACACGTTTAAATTATTTACTTTTTGTGTACATATTTAAGCAGACGATAGGGTCGGTTCGATGCTTACTACGCAGTTTTATGTGTACCTAACATGAGGCTTGAGGGTCGGTAATCATGTTTGAATGTTATGCTGTAATCAGGGAACAATACGTCTATTTCCCACATAACGTAAACTACAGATCAATACCTCGTTATTTTTTAATAATTTATAATGTTTTAAATATTTAGCTGAAGAAACAAAATCGATCAAAACCGTTAAGACGCATAGGGGTGAGATCGATATTAACTTTTCTGGAAAACTCGACAAAGTCGACATATACTGGAAATTAGTTTCAGATGATCTCTACCATCAGTAGCTAGTCTATAGGGAATTAGCTAGCCATAATAGGGGATCTGTAGCTGAGAACTTTGATATTCCTTGCTATTGATCCACATATACGGAAACTGCAAGAACACTTTAGGCTTTGTTATTGTATACTCAATTTAGATATTTCATCTAAGTAGGTCAATGACGATGTGTCAATTATCTAGGGGATGTACATGTAGATTAAATCATTAATCATTCCAAAATATTTCATTACGAGTGGGTAATGATTTATTTGATTTGTTTCTCGTGCGTGATAGCCGTGAAACTTGAATCGGGAAGATTTAAAAAGAAGCATCCTCCAATATACACGTTGTATGCATACATTGTGCATCACTTTATTCGTTTTGCTTAATCAAATTGTCCCTTTCTTTACCTTGTTCAACTTAATTTATAAAAGGAATTCAAAGGCATTATTAAATAAATTGTAAAAGAAAGAAAAAAAAAGATATGTTTCTGAAACAATGATGCCCCAATATGGCATCTTAATTATGGCGAGGGTTGAAGTTTCTCAAATGTAAGTCAGGTTCAAAAGGTCAAAATTATTGGTATCCAAATTAAGGTCTTGTCCTAAGTAATAAACCTCTATAATATGAAAGCCCTTGTACTAACTTCTCGAAAGTTATGGCTAAGGATAAAGTTTTTAAAAATAGGGTCAAACTCTAAGGTCAAGGATATCTTGTCACGAAGAACTCACATGTAAAATGTAAAGCCCTAGAATTAAATATTCAATAGTTATAACCAAGGCAAAAGTTTGGAATTCTTTTTTGTAAAAGTGGGTTAAACTCGAAGGTCAAGGCCGAGAGTTTAGATTTGAGGGTATCCAAAGAAATATCTTGTCACAAGGAATTTACCTTTGAAATATATAAGACTTAACCCCACCCACTCAAAAGACATAATAATTTTGATAATTTATAAGCAGTTCACATTTTGAATTTGTTCATTCATTTTTTTAACAGGGTACCAAAAGAATGTGTTCACTCCTACTGACAAAGTGGTTCTAGTTCATGCCGTGGAAATGCATGAAATCCTAAACTCACAGCAGTGGTACGCTAGTAAGTATAAACACAGCAGTAGTACGCTAGTAAGTATAAACACAGCAGTGGTACGCTAGTAAGTATAAACACAGCAGTGGTACGCTAGTAAGTATAAACACAGCAGTGGTACGCTAGTAAGTATAAAATTATAAGTATATGTCGGTAAATACAGGGTGTCCCATAATACATGATACCATTTTAAATTATTGTCATAAACGCAAGTCTTGGCCAATTTCTTTGAATTTTGTCTCATTAAATATTTGAATAAATACAATTTTTATCAACAAATAATTTCAGTTAAAAATTATCACATAGTTGTAATAATCTAGCCACATAATTTCGTCAAAAAATTGCTAAAAATGCATGTCAAGCAAAATGGATTAATGATAATCTTTGACAAACAAGCTGGGTATACCCTCATTTTAAAATTAATTATCAAACCCAGTCTTAAGATATTATTACTAACCGTAAATATAAATCTTTAATTTGTAAAAAGATATATTTCCAATGGAAATCCAGATTATAACCAAAGAAAACCGCACTGTTGTCTTTAAGTTACGGAATTTTGTGCAATGTCTTGACATGATCATTACCCAGATTTGACGTCATGTAGGGGACATAATTGAAAAATGATAGCATTTTTCAAAGTGAGCTCGTTTTGTCGTGTTTCTTTCAATGACCACCAAATTGTGTGAATAAAATTGGACAATATATGCAATGTTTATGGTGCATTTGTTGTTATTGAAAATTCATAACATTGCATTTTATATAATCATGAAATGGTATCATATATTATGGGACACCCTGTATATCATATGGTGTCTTATATGGCCTTCTAAAAATTGCTGCCTTTCTTAATTGTAATATCGCGCATGACCGTACTTGGCTCGCTAGAAAATTTACTGACAGACAAGACATACCTACACCCCCAGTAAATTGTCAGTTGCCAACATATACTATAAATTGTAGAAACAAAACTATACATCAAACAGAACGTTTGATATGGAGAGAGTTTATATGGGCCAGGCCTATTGCCAAATCCATTTATTATAAGATATGTTCAAATCAAATAATGTGTAATGATTTTTATTAATTTAATTTTTTTGCTTTTTAAGGACTTTTCTATTTTTGTGCTTCTTAAATAAAAAATTATCATACTTTTCTGTTTAGAATTTTATTTTCTTTGCTTATCATTGGCCTTTACTTTTATTATAATGAGTATATAATTTGACTGAAACGGCATAATTTTTTTTTAATGGTGCAGACAACCAAAAACAGCTGTTTGTATGAGGTGTCTCGTTTCAATCTTTATAAGTAGTTTTTTGATAGCCGTGGATCCCCGTACCATTGTTACTGGTCCACTACAGAGGCATGTCATCTGAGAAGTATATGTCAGTGTGTCATTTGAATTGAGAGAGAGAGAGAGAGAGAGAGAGAGAGAGAGAGAGAGAGAGAGAGAGAGAGAGAGAGAAGATACGTACAGGGAGAGTGAGAGAGAGAGAGAGTGAAAGAGAGAATAAGTGCGTAAACATGTTGTACCATTATATTTGCAGTATGAAACATATGGAGATAACGAACAGTATTCAAGCTCAAAAGACTATAAAACAATACAAATTTGGGAGCAGAACAAACACGGACCTCCTAAACATCAGAGGTGGAATCAGGTGCCATGGAGGAGTGAGCATACCATACTGACTGGACACAATAATTTTAGATGAAAATAATGTATTTAGTATTTATGAAGAAAAAGAGAGTTAAATTCTTATAAATAATTCATCCACGTTTTTAGAGAAAATCTAACTTCTGAGAGTGTAACATTTTCCTCTTTTTTTCTGGGTCTAGGCACATAACTGGCATCGTTTAAATGTCTTCACTGTTTTATTTTATCCTGACCTGTCATACTTCCATTACTTTGTTCCTTCATTTTCTATCACTACATGTAAAATCCTTTAAATTTTTTATTGCAGCATTCTACAACTTAAGTGTATCTACCAACATAGTTATGTGACTTAAAGCTCTTCAACACTTTTTGACCCCCAGACTTAACAGATTGACAACTTGTAAAATTGCACACAATGAATATTTACATAGTGAATAGAAGTGGTGCAAAGAATATATCTACAAATTTTGAGGGTCACTTGGATATAAAAAAAAAGATATTTGATAAATATATTTCTGTGACACAATAAATACATTATAGGTAACAGCAAGGTTGCAAAATGGATTTTCTGTCAGAACCCATTACCGAATAGTCACAATAATTGATCCTAGAATATTTCACGTCTCGAGGTTTTCTAGTTAACAGTTTGAAAGTTTACAATTTTAGCTTTGTAAATGATTTCGAGTAAACCCGACAGGAGAAGATGACAAAATCAATTTCATTTAGGCCGAGTCACAATATAAATTTGTTTGGCATGTAAAGTGTAAGCTTTTATTTTATTTTTTTTTTTTACTTTTAGCTCCGTACAGTTTTGATAGGGACACCCTGTTTTCAATACTAGAGAAAGAAAAAGAGAAGGTGACAGCAAAACTGGAAGAATTCGCTCAGCTTCTCAGAGACGCCAAGGTAAAATGATTGTATGTTGTTTAACGTCCCTCGCGAGAATTTTCACTCATACGGAGACGCCACTACTTGCCGATGGAGAGCTGCAAACTTTGTCCTATACTCGGCACTTACGGCCATTGAGCAGTGAGTGGTCTTTTACGTACCTATACTTACTGATACATGGGACTTAGTTGTAAAATTAAAAGCGCGACGTAAGGATCAACTCCTTACTTAACGATTCTAGACCAGACGCTCAAAACACTTCCTTGCAAAAGTAAAAAATTATCCGTCCGTGTAAAAAACGTGAATCGATTGAGAAAGAATCTTACAGAAAGAACTAGAGCGGTGCATTTTAAAACTGTGTATTCTAAAAACAAGATATTTTTGTGATTAATATAAACAGAAACATGTATAATTTAATGTCAAATATCCAGAAGATATCTCTATATCCAGATATGGTATCTCCTCTTGAAAGCGAGTTTCGCTTTAAATTTTTTTTTTACTGAATTATGTCATATACAGATATATTCGAATTCTGGAAAAGTGAATCATGAATCGTGAATTATGATTTTAATAATATATGACTGAACCCAAAGAAGTATGCTGTTTTAATTTTGAAATCTGGTTCCTTTATTTGGAAAAAAGTATAATCTAACAAACAAACTTGATGATAAACGTGATGGCGAACCTTTCAATCTTCAAATTCCCTTACTTATGCAGCAATAAACCTTCATCAGCTGATTCGATTTGCGTAAGAATGCTCTGTGCATGAACAATTTCTAGAAGAAGGTAGTTTAATGACAAACAAGTTGATAATACAAAACTAACAGAAGTCTTGTTTAAAAATCAGTTAGTAAGTTCTATGTTCGATACCATGTCCTTGTCAGCAAATACAATTTATCAAGTCATTTTTTAGTGGTTTGACTGGTAGTTGGTTGTCGTTTATAGTCAACAATATATCAAAATATAAACTCTTTTTAATCCTTTAATCTGAAAGTAGGACCATGAGATTTACAAAATTATTGTATGTTTGGCAGAGGAATATGTCGACACAAATATAGATCACAGTGCCTCACATTTAAAATTATATTATAGTTTTTGTCATATCCATGAACACGCAAAGGATAAATTCAGTATATACTAATGTACATGTACCTTTTGGCCTCGAAATATGTTGATGCAGATGTCGACCAGAAAGAAATGATGTACAATTTTTTGTGTTCATTTTTTTGTACAATGTACAAAATCAGAAAATTTAATACTCGAAAGAGAAAGTCTTTGTCCATTCAATATCAAAAAGGGCTCGATTGAACACTGGCAAAGAACTATATGTATATCCCTACCCTGTAATTTAAGATTAATGGTTAGAACCATTTGAATAGCATTTAGTTTTGTAAATAATTTTTATTTTTTAACACTGGAAAGGAGTTATGATTTTGTACGAACCAATTGAATGTCAATTGGTACATAACCGTTTATAACTAGAGGTTGTATGTTAAAATGAAAGTTTAATATTATAACAATTTACTGTTACATTCATTTTTACAGATAAACGGCACTGTTAAGAGCGTTCATTCAGCCAGCCCCGGTGAGGGAATCTGTAAAATGGCAAAGGAGGTGGAGGCGGATCTAATTATTACAGGGACACGTGGTATGGGGACCATTCGTCGTACGTTACTGGGTAGTGTCAGTGACTATATACTACACCACGCCCACGTCCCCGTCATTGTTTGTCGTGACTAGATCCTAACAGGTCAGTCACGTGATTAGTAATCCAAACAGTGCAGTCACGTGACTAGATTTGAAAAGTTCAGTCACATGTTAGATAAATAATGGGAATAAGAATATGTAATATTCGAATAGATATGTTTGTAATCAGACAGATGCACATGTGCCATATACGTGTACTTTACGTAGATATCTGTAAGAATGTAAACGTGGTGTTTATGTTATATTTGTTACAATCTGGAAATGTGATTCCAAACTTTTTATGTTCTTAGTTTATTCATATAATGAGAAAACAATAAATAAAAATGCAGTATATGACTGATTGTGATTAAATTTACAATATTCTGGTAAAAAAAAGATAACTTTCTACGATTAGATATACTGAAAGGAAAAAGACTTTCGGTGTTAAATTTTGAGATAAAACTATTTTACTTTTTCATATCTATTTCCCAGAATTTCTAACATTTAAAATCATCCTTGATAAAAGTGTAACCAAAATCTTGAGTGATTTTTTATGGAAAATTTATTTTATATTTTTTTTTATTTATCAAATATTGTGGTCGAATTTTGATGGATGTTTTGAACGAGTATTGAGTTCCTATCTCGTGTTTGCCTTATATAACTGCACCAAGCACCATCAAAGACAGACTCTGGATAGATATAGTGTTTCTTTGTTTAACAATCGGACTAAACGCTAGCTATACATTCTCGAGCATACTAGTATCTACCTAATGATGCCTTGAAACCAAAACTCAACCCTCTCTACACCAAAGCTTCGATAAGAGAGAAAATGAACTTGTAATCAAGGACTCTGAAAAAAAAGTTTTTTTATCTTTTGTCCTTGAAAACTTACGGGCAAGTTTTGCGAAAGCAAATCAATATTTACGAGTTTCCTGCTAAAACTAATCATTTCTTGGCACTGCACTTCGCACTTCCAAGTCAAACATTCTGCAATTAAATAAAAAGTCAACCGCTTTAACTTCAAGAGGATAACAAACAATGCATAATTTATACAGCTTCTATATTTGCACTCTGCAGTTTACACAACAGACATACAATTTGTCCGTAGTGATTTTTAGCTCACCTGAGCCGAAGGCTCAAGTGAGCTTTTCTGATCACATTTTGTCCGTTGTCCGTCTGTCCGTCCGTCTGTCTGTCCGTCTGTCAATTTTTCACATTTTCGACTTCTTCTCAAGAACCACTGAGCCAATTTTGACCAAACTTGGTACAAAGCATCCTTGGGTGAAGGGGAATTTAAATTGTTAAAATGAAGGGACATATCCCCTCGCAAGGGGAGATAATCAAGAAAAGACTAAAATAGGGTTGGGTCATTAAAAAATCTTCTTCTCAAGAACCACTGGGCCAGTAAAGCTGAAACTTATGTGGAAGCATCCTGGTATAGTGTAGATTCTAAATTGTTCACATCATGACCCCCGGAAGAAGGGCGAGGCCACGATGGGGAATCAAAGTTTTATATAGAAATATGTAGGAAAAATCTTTGAAAATCTTCTTCTCAAGAACCACTGGGCCAGAAAA
>PRKT01000716.1:223439-257380 GCA_003671525.1 Saccostrea glomerata
CAGAAAAGCTGAAACTTATGTGGAAGCATCCTGGTATAATGTAGATTCTAAATTGTTCAAATAATGACCCCCGGGGGAAGGGCGGGGCCACAATGGGGAATCAAAGTTTTATATAGAAATATATAGGAAAAATCTTTGAAAATCTTCTTCTCAAGAACCACTGGGCAAGAAAAAGTGAAGCAAATGTGGAAGCATTCTGGGGTAGTGTAAATTCTAAATTGTAGGAATCATGACCCCCGGGGGAAGGGCTGGGCTATTATAGGGAATCAAAGTTTTACATAGAAATATATAGGAAAAATCTTTGAAAATCTTTTTCTCAGGAACCACTGGGCAAAAAAATCTGAAACATATGTGCCCATGGAAGGATCATGGGGTAGTATAGATTTCAAAATGTCTAAATTATGATCAGTGGGGTAGGGTGGGGATGCATTATGTATAACAAGGGGGAAATCTGGTAAAGAACAGAATGGTCAAAGCTTCTCAGGTGAGCGATGTGGCCCATGGGCCTCTTGTTTTTTCTGTGATAATTTTCCTTAAACGTTACTTTTTAACAATAGTAAACCAAAATATGTAAAATATATTTGATAGGTATCGATCTTGAAAGAACGCTCTGAAAACATTTTCTAAATCTTTAAAAATTTTAAGAATCTTTAAGAAAATGTCGGAGTACGAAGTTAGGCCTAACGTATTACATTGGATTCCCCCTATGGACCTGATAAGCGGTCTCCTAATCAGACCTACATAAAATGTTAAACTTATATACATGTTTAACATGTTTGATGGAAAACGTAGATGCTGGTTGAAAGGATTTTCCTATGTGTACAGGTATATGTGAATTTGCACACACGTACACACACCCAGCAGCAAGTGGCATCGATCTCAAAATGAGTGAAACATTTTTTGACAGGACTTAAAAAAAAATATACAGAACCATTCCTCACGATAAACTAAATCTATGTTTGAGATCATAGACGGAGGGTCTTTAATTAAAATGAAATGGATTTAGTAAGTTTCCTTACCTCGGCTTGTAATTCGTCAGTGGATAAACATAATTTATCAACCTACATTCTGATTGTATACACAAGTACTCTGGAGGTAACATTTTAAAGTTGCATGGTTTTCCGATTGACAATATCTAAAACGGTTTTGAAGATTAGGTTTTCTGACAAATTATCTGAATCTCCATGGATACCATTTGCGCGCTGTTGTTTGACAGACCTATTTCTATATTCTTTTAAGATTGTATCTATATTTAAATTAATGCATTGTCGCTAGAGGCCATGGCGCAGTGGTTCGAGTGTCTGTTCTAGAATCGTGGAGTAAGGAACAGAATCTTACGGTGCGGGTTTGAATCCACAACGACACATGGAGACATGTCGTTCGGATGAAACCGTATAAAAATGCAGATGTCACGTATTGCAGAAAGTTTTGGCAGAAATGATCACTCATTGTTCTGTGGTCCTTAGTACCGAGTAAAGGTATAGACTGGCAGCAATCCTGGCAAGTGCTAGCGTCGTAATATGGGTGAAAAATTCTCATGAGGGACGTTAAACAGCATACAATCAATCAATCACCAACAACGAATAGCTATTTAGCAATTTATTTGCATGGTGCGGTGCAAAAACATAGAAAAGCATAGTGCAAGTACAATCCCTCTCTGGGTCGAACTTAGATTGGAATGTAAAATAGAAATTGTTTAAGGTAGTCCGATTCCCAGGTTCATAAAACTAGCAGTTAAGTCAGTAGTCATAAATACTCATAAAAGTATCTCTGAATCCAGGGAATTATGTAAATTTATCCATAGTATTTCTTTAAACTTAAAGATTAAACTTAATCATACTTACATATATGTATATAGGGAAAAATAGTCAAATCTCCAATATCTTTACAGAAAAAGCAAATTGGAATATCAGTGATGCATTTTCTATTTGTAAATTGTTCAACAAATATATTTAAGGTTAAAAAGCGATATTTATCCAGGCATTCAGAGAAATTGTCATGATTATTATACTTATTTGGTACTTTTGTGTTCTATTTTGGTCATGTATTCTATAAGACATATACTGTAAAAATCTTTTGCTATCATTGCAAGACACCACAAATCATTTCTCATTTCATATCATGCTATTAAGATTTGTTATCTAAGGCTGGATTCAAGAAAATCTTATTTCTCTAAAACTGTATGATTTTTTCCCTTCTATAGGGTACAAATGTCAACTTTTTTGAGACCTTTTCTAAGACTTCCAAAAACTTTTGATCTTATAATGATGAATAAAATGAAAATTGTTGCACGAAAAAAATAATTTTCAAGCTTCATATTGATGCATTTCAAATTAAATATTAATTTTTGGAGTTATCCTTCCTGGCTGAGGAACGGATATCCTTAATCATAAATATTGTTAAAAATAGAAATTAATTGGTTTGATTGAATAATAAAGAGGTTCATATCCGACAAGGGATCTAGCCCTAAATTGTAAAATACAACATTTTTGGACTTATTTTAAATTACCGTGTAAATTAACTTTTTAGACTTTGTGTAAATTGTTGTCAAAACTTTTCTTATATTTCGGCAAATGTGATAAATGATATAAATTCCGCACAGCCTTAATCCCATCTGAGGCATAGTCAGAGATTGGACAGTTAATTCCTTAATTAACATCTGTTTATATTTATTGACACTTAATCTTTCATCTTTAATTCGATTATATATACATACTGCTAAAATGTCACCATTTGCTCAAGAATTGTTTGAATTTGATCTCTACATACCTTTTGTTAATCCTTTTATTTTACTCTCTCTTTGTTCAGTCAGTTGGAATCAGACCTTTGATGCTGATACATCCCAAACTCATGTAAAAGTATATTCTTTGCTGATTCCTTATATAAAACTACAAATTAGTAACTCGTGTTTGTGTCTTGAGGTTTTAAAGAACCTGGGTTCAACAATAAGAGGAAAGCTCACGGCTGACTCAGAATCAGTAGTAGACGGATAATAAACCCGTAAAACTTGGTGTGAGAAACCTAAGGGTAACGACACCCGGGGCTGCTACAAATACTTTGTAGTAGTCAGATCCTGGACCTCTACAGAAGCTAAATAGCGAGTTTTCCCAAAAACAGTGCACATACAGACGAAGCAGACATATTAAACAGCAATTGACTATTCTTTCCGACCGCATTGGAGACAGAAAAAGTTAAACTTCCCCTCATGTCAGCATCCAGTGTGCGGAAGGTGTGGAAATGTGCATCCTAACGTTTTATGTTTTGCGTTTAACCAGAAGTGTTACTGATGTCACCGAATGGGACATTATTCAAAGATGTGTTTTACGCAGATGAAGGAAGCAATTCCAATACGCGTAGATTTAGGAACAGTCCCAAGCAAAAAGAAAGCGCGAGACATGAAACGACTGCACGAATATCTTGAAAACAAACAAATTTTAAGAGAGTTACCATTCAGTTCTCTTCGAGACAGCCAGTTTCCGTTATATTGTGACACTTCTTCTACTATACGAACTGAGCTACAACATTTGAAAAAGCAACTCCATATGTGTAAAGAACAAAGGAGAAGTATGGCAGTAAAGTTAAAAACAGCTGAGTCAGAAATCGAGAAATTACAAAACAAAAACAGAGAAATGGAAAAGAAGTTAGAACAACAATCAAATGACTCTAATGAAAAGGCTTATCTTAAGAAAATTCAGAAATTAGAAGAAGACACCCACGGAGACAGAATCATTATGGATTTAATGCAAAGGAAACTACAAGAAATTGGAAGTGAACATAATCAGTATGTCATGAAAATTCAGATGGACGATGAAAAGACTTCCCAACAGTTAAGGAACCAAAACAACGCTCTGTTGCGGGCCCTCGAAGAATTACAGGATCAAAAAGATCATTTAGAATCTTTGTTAGACAATCAACGCCGTTCTAATTATCAGAGATGTCAAGAGTCTGGAAGACCAAGAAGAGGCCCGTTTTATTAAGAAAAAAAAATAAAACACGAGGACGTGTTTTACGCGAAGGCGGAGCATGTGTCACGGTGTAAAATACAACATTTTTGGACTTATTTTAAATTACCGTGTAAATTAACTTTTTGGACTTTGTGTAAATTGTTGTCAAAACTTTTCTTATATTTCGGCAAATGTGATAAATGATATAAATTCTGCACAGCCTTAATCCCACCTGAGGCATGGTCGGAGATTGGACAGTTAATTCCTTAATTAACATCTGTTTATATTTATTGACACTTAATCTTTCATCTTTAATTCTATTATATACATACTGCTAAAATGTCACCATTCGCTCAATAATTGTTTGAAACTTGATCTCTATATACCTTTTGTTAATCCTTTTATTTTACTCTGTCTTTGTTAAGTATGTATGTTTTGTTGTGAAAAATTATTTTAAAGAATCTGGGTTCAACAATAAGAGGAAAGCTCACGTCTGATTCAGAATCAGTAGTAGACAGATAATAAACCCGTAAAATTTGTTTTAATTATAAACAAGGAAGTATAATCAAGTTTACCGCCTGTTTAATTATAACTAATATGATATCTGCGCAGTCCAGGTGGTCAAAAATGTTCGCATGCAAGTACATGTTTATTTTCGTTCAGAGAACTAGATTACTTGCCAGTATGAAATCTCCATCTAATTAATATCAGCTGCGCCTTGTACGTGTTAATTATGAATATGACCATTATGCATCAAATTTCACAAGTAACCGTATTAGTCAACAAGACAGCTTTAATTACCCCTAATGCAGTAATTCACCCCGAGCAGAGGATAAGGCCTTCTAGGTAGGGGTTATCCATTGTGATAGGTGTTTCATAATTAGTCCATCCTTCTCACCCTCAGCCTTCCAGTAAACAACCTTTATAATATGTTTCTTGGCATAATTGTCAAAGAAAGTAAACATCATCAAGCTGTCAACATGCACGGATTTCTTCTTATTTTTATACTGACCATCTGTGCTCTTGAAGTAGTATGCAGTAAGTATGAATTTAATAAAATGACATATATATTTATAGGATTGAGACCGTGGATAATACTATAGTATTTTGTAAAATATGAAATTTTAATATTTTCCTTATTAGAATACAAATAAATCTTAGTTAAAAGAGGACATGAACAATGTACATGTACAGCTTGACGTTGAAAATCCGCAAGCCTTCCAATATTTTAAAGGAAACATATAAGAAACAGTTTGTGTCTTGTTTCAAAATTTATTGCTTCAAGTTTACTTTTTACCCAGGATTTCAACTGTGAATTAAAAATTGATTCAAGAATTTAACAAGCATTTATCATTTTTATAGGCATGCAAAACCCAATAGCCCAGAAAGTCTATTGTCATTTTCTTCCAAAAACAAATTACTGAATTGTTTTTATTTAAGATTTATTTTATGAAAATTAAACCTAAAAGCCCATGGACCAGATGTTTACTTGGTAGTTTTTATAATGTAGATATAATTTGCTATAGTTATGTTTATGAATTTAGTTTAGTCAAAATGGTGTGGCTTCTCCAGTAAACTAATTAGGTATATAGCTCTCCTTGCATCAACATACGAAAATCACCGTCTAGAAGACATGCACATGTTTAAAACAATTTTCGATGTTTATAAATGTAAAAAAAAAAATTCTCATTCGTCAGATTATTCAATTTTAATGTATTATTCTTTATATAAATATATGTCGCATCATAGCAAAGGTAAAAAAAGATTAACTGTGAGGATTGGAAATATGCATTTATTTTAGAAAAAAGGATTTGGTTTATTTATTGAATTAATTTATTTTGTCCTTTAGCTTCCTGCACTGAGAAATGCAAAGAACAGAAACCGTGTACAAAGAAATGCCCTTTCAGATATAAGTATGATGCAAATGGATGTAAAACCTGCCAGTGTGAGTTATCAGAATTTCTAGAATGTATTAGATTTTTATTTATACACTGAGTTGTCCACTGAATTTCCCGTTATTGCTCGATCCTGACAAGGAGCAAACTACGGGTGTGACCGGTAAGCATGGGATGCCTACTCCTTCATGGTACCTGATCCCATCTCTGATGTCTTCTATGTACTCGTTTACCTGATCCTGATCTTAATTCTTTGAAGTGACTTTTGAACTTGAATATACTCTTCATATTTCATTTATGATTAAAATGGATACATTTTTAGTATATCATGCAAAGCGTTTAATTTGACAGAAGTGTCTCTTTAAAATAAGGTTCTTTTAAACATAAGAATTTTACTTAAATTTAACCACGGAAAGTTATTTCTCCTATCAGATTATCAATAAATCTTACACGAATTCGAGCCGCTATAATATTATAATGAAACTAATGTGGAACATCCATGAAAGTAACAGAATTTAAATATAAAGGATTATGTTATGAATATTCATTTTTATTTTTAAAACACTAATCTACATAGTTATAAACATTTATTTAAAATTTCTCTATTTCAGGTTGCCCGGTGTTGAGATGTCCTCTCTGTTGGAGAGGCTATATAATGGCGAAAGACAACAACAACTGTAGATCGTGTCAGTGTAAATGGGGACTCTGAGTATCCAGCCCGTTCTCTGGCTGGTCTGTATATGGGTCTTTTCTAATGTTGTCTGTATAAAGATATATTCCTTTTTTCGAGCGGAAGGGAAAAGTATTTTAATATACAGTTTTAATTAACATATAAAAGAAGGTTAATTATATCCTTATCTGAATATTTTAGATTTCATTAAAGCACCACTTTTATGTAGTTTCTCTTGGATGTTATGAAACAATAAATATATTTTAGTGATTTTTTTTTTTTCATTTTTTCTGATCTCAATATTTTATTTCAAATTTAAACAGAACTGCAAATATTTCAGCAGAGTGTTAGTGAATTTAATATTATTCATTTAAACAGGGTTGTAGATTTCGACTCGCATTTCCTCAATATACAAGTATAAATTATGTCATTGGTGGAACTAACTACTTTTGCAATGACATTGAACATTTCCTGATCAGCGTAGATTTGACTATTGTTTTCTATCGTCTGTATTTATAAACATTCATACTTCGTTTATAATTCATATCAAATTCTTTACTTTGTTTACTGTTTATCTATGTAATGGTTTAGGCTAACTTCGATTGTGCATCAAGGGCGAAGAATAAGGGAGGAATGTATTGGTTTGGGCCGAGGATATCGGCAGTCGTTAGTAACCTGTCTAGTCATGTAAGGGTACCGATTTCGATTCACGGGCAGCCACACATAGTCTCTCTGCTTCTTACAGATTTTTTGTCGTTGACAATCCTTGGAATTAAAGGTTAAAATACTGCCAGGGGATCATAAGAATTTTTAGCCTTGTTGCGTCTTTGAGTACGAAGACCATTTAATTAAGGAGGGGGGTGTAACGGCTTTGGCCGAGGTCATTGGCCTGGATAGCTCAGTTGGTAGAGCATCCGACTAGTGATGCAGGGGTCCAAGGTTCAATTCCCGGTTCAGTCATCCTTCTTGTTTCACTGATAGCATCGCACGTTTAGTCTTGTATTTCTAAGTTTTTAAAGTTTAAGGACATATAACAAGGGTACAGGGTGTTTCATAATATATGTCACACATCTAAAAGGGCATCATCTGAATATCGAGCATGATATAAAAAATACGAAAATACTGTCGGTAAGCTTATAGAATTAAAATCATGATATTGCAAGGTGTCTGGAAAAATTATAATGTACATTGAAGTAACTGATGATATAATTTATTAAATATCATACAGTGTGTGATTATGAAAAATATCCAGTCCAGAAATTGCTGTGTAGCATTTTATATACAATAAAGTATTAAGAATAATTAGAGAATTTGATCAAAATTAGAACGTAAATATGAAGGAAAGTTAAATCCCGACTCCATTTTTTAAAATTTAATTATGTTTAAACATTAAAGTAGCAACATTCTCAACATTTATTATGATGTTTTTATAACTACAACAAGCTTAAGATATGAGAAGATAGTACATTTGTTGGACACATGTTGACATGCTTTATTTTCATTTTATTTACATTGTAAAAACAATGGGAAATAAGAAAATATTTTTTCTTATATTAAAGTAGACCGTATAGTGTATGAAAGACCCAATATTGTGTTACTGGAAAAATACAGATAAGTATGAAACATATGGAGATAAAGAACAGTTTTATATCATATTAACACTAATGTCCGAGGGATATTAACTAAAAGATGAAAATGGTAGTTCCTATATTTATTCAGATATTAAAAGGTAGATCTTACAATAATATATCAGTACATATATGTGCATAATACATATTATTTTTCTGATCCATATTATATCCATATATATGGGGGATAATACGTATTAAACTCTACTACTGATATTCTTAGACCCTTATTAACTCAGAAAAACTAAAATTATTAGCAAATAATTGTGCGAGGTGGTAGTCTAAAGTCAGGAATCGCCGGATCAGCAATAATACCGCAATAATATGATTTTAGATTTGGCTTGCTTTTCAGAAATGATCAGATTTGATAGTTTGTTATGATTATAGCCAGTGAAAAGTCTTAGCCAATAATTAAGCCAAAAAAATTGTTCACCAAGACAATCCACCTGCGCAAGCAAAACTGCTTAACTTTTGTTATCAATGACATCGTTAAACTATGAAAAATCATGTACTTAAAATGTAAAATTTTGTTAATGTATTTAAATCTGCCAACATTCATAATAAATAAAACAGTTAAGACGTTTTTATATTACAAAAAAATTAACTCTTTCCTTCCTGAGATAGAGAGAAACTCTCCTCAAAAATTCAATTTTATTCCTGGAGGCATTTAGATGATCCGTCCTGGCCTTTCCTTCTACCTGTGATAAGACTAGTGTTTTCGCTGGACGTCTTCTCATAGACTAAAAAAAGAATGTGTATTTTAACCAATGGGTCTGTAATTAAAATTAATCAATTATATGGCCCAATGATATAAAAAAGACATCGAACATCAGTATCAAGAAAACATTTTGATCGACTTTGATTTTAAAATCAATTTTATTCGTTATTTTAAACTTTCAAAGAACATTCCAACAATTGCTAAGCGATCAGTATACTATATTTATAATGCAATTCGGAATTTAGCATGTAAAGTCAATTTATTTAGATAAAATTATATTTCAATTATGGTATTTGTAATCGTTCGTTTTTACATACTGAATCTGACGAAAGAATTACCTAATCAATACATGACATGAATTAGTTACTGTTTGCTATCCTCAAGCCGAATGCTCTAGTGAGTTTTTCTGATCAAACTTTGTCCGTTGTTTGTCGTCGTTGTCTCGTCGTTTGTGTAGTTGCTGTTGTCGTTGTAAATTAAACTTTTCACATCTACATCTTGTTCTCAAATTCATCCAAACTGGCTACAAAGTATCCATAGGTAAGGAGGATGCAAGTTTGTTCAAATGAAGGGCCATGAAAGATGAAACTCATGTGGAATAATCCTCAGGTAGTGTAGATACAAGTTGGTTCAAATCATGACCCCGTGGAGTAGGACTAAGTTTGATATAGGAATATATAGGAAAATTCTTTAAAAATCTTCTCAAGAACCATTGAGACAGGAAAGATAAAACTCAAAGGGCATATGGTCTCAATGGTATATCAATGTTTTACATATAAAAAAAGGGAAAAATCCCAAGAACAGAAAAGCAATGTTTAGTCATACTGACATACAGATATTCTCATGCATTGAAAATTTAAATTTGTTTAAATCATGACCTCTTGGTAGCTAGGAATGGAAAATTGGGAATCAAATTCAAATTATTAAGAAGTGATATATGCAAACAAAATGTTTAAAAAAAAATCTTTAATAATCTTTTCTCAAGAACATCAAAATTATATGTTGCATTAATATTGAGGCATTCTCAAGTAGCATTAAAATCTAAGACCCCTACCCTACTCCACCCCTTAGTAAACTTTTGAATTCAGGTCTGAAGTATGCTTATTCCTAGCATCGGTAAGCGATGTGGCCCCTGGGCCTCTTGTTTTCCATTTCTAAAGATTTAGGTAATTTAAAAAGATTAAAGATGGCTAATTATATGAAAAATGCTTTACCACACCTACCTTTTTCTCGAAATCCTTTATCAAAATTTTTGTATACTGTTCTCAGTTGTTTCATGACCAACATCCAAAGAATTATCCCTAGTACACCTAGAAAAGATTTTTTTCTTTTATTTTAATCGGTATGTTGATCCTAATAGCCTTATTGCTTTTTTCCTCCTAAAATATTAAAAGTTCCGTAATCTGACCTAACTCTGTATTTTTTTCCTTATCTGGCTTTATTAAATTCTTACATTAAATATACAGTAATCATGAAAACAAGAAGCTTTTGGAAGCAACAAAAATAAATTTTCATAGGTTACATATCTTATTTCATCATATCTATTATCTATATACTTTTAAAAATTAAATCTAAGGATTTATTTACAGATTGGCTTATATTTCCTTGCGAGGATATCAAAAACAAATAGATGTTTTCATTTTGTTGTTAAACCTTTTTCTAAACACTTTCTTCTGTTATTTCCCAATCATGACAAGGAGCACACGGCGGGGATGCTCCCTCATCCATGTCACCTGATCCCATCTCTGATGTTTGAAAGGTCTTTGTTTTCTCTTCTTCCGATTGGTACAATGTATTTTTTAATTTACTTTTTGACCTTGATACATATATATTATTATAACAGTAAATTGATCCGAAGGTTCGTATCACGTCGAGTTGATAGGCGCAGATCATCAGATCTAACGAGACGCGAAGCGTCGAGTTTGATCTGATGATGCGCGCCTGTCAACGAGACGTGATACGGCTCTTCGGATCAAGTTACTGTTATAATGATAAATTTATTATTTACCCCATTATAAGTAGCTAAATATAGCAGAATAAAACTTTAGAGATCAATTGTATAATATTTATCCATAAAAGAAAGCATAATAACAAGGGACTTTTTAACGCGCAAGAAAAATAACGTCATGTTTTTGCGTACTACGTCATCAGTTTCAGAGAGCGGTGATATGGATTCAGAAAACCACAGTGTGGTGATCCGGAAAATCGGATCAAACTCCGTAAAATCAACAGTAACAAGAACAAGGAAATTGATGGGTATATAATAAAGTCTGTTATCTCCAAATATGACCCGTTATAAAATTTTAGAAATATTTTAAAGAGTGTCTTTTGTTTTTTGTAATCACTTTATTAACTCGACAATATGTGAGAACTTTTAACTTAATTGAGTTTATTTGAAATAATTGTACATTGCCGAAACTTAAAATGCACAAAAATGGGGAACAGTGATCAATCTCACTAAAAATTAAACGTAAAAACAACACACACCTGCAACCATTGTTATATATATATTTACATCCACTGAATATTTTCTCCTTTATTTCTTTAAAAACCCCACTGCGTTCATCACTGCATAAACTACAGTAGGCATGTCGCCTGTACAGATTTCTTAATCAGAGGCTGTTCCATCAATGAAACGTATAAAGACGTTTGCATCATTAATAAAATAATTAATCATTTTAATCCTACTTTAATTGATTATTTAAACAGATATAAATATAAACAATAAAATGCTTTCTTTGTTTGTTGTTACTGGAATGAACGATCGCAGCTATTGCAGAAAAAATTTACATAACCCGCTTACGCGGGTTATGTATTTTTTCTGCAACAGCTGCTTCCGTTCATTGCAGTAACAACAAACAAAGAAAGCATTTTATTGTTTAAATAATTGCTTTATCGTCACTGGTTTGTGCATCCTTTATCCTTGTTGCTTCCTGTATGAAAACAACAATAGAGAGGAGGAATTAAGTATTTTATCATATGCACTTGCTGTGGACTTTATCTCGACATTTATATATATGTATATCGACGAAGTTTTGTCAACTAACAATTGTAATTTCCATTCTTATTTTCATACGATATATCGTGGCAAGCTTAAGAAAAAAGATTCCACAGAGTCTGACACATTTGATTTATACTTGGATATTTTATAATTAGTTGAAAAGGACATTAATGGTTATCTAACAACCAAGGTCTACGATAAACGGTATAAGTTTAACTATTCAATCGTTACCTTCCCTTATTTATGCAGCAATAAACCTTCATCATTGGCATATGTAGTTTTTATACTGGGGTATTTCAGTTGGATCGATACGCATACGCATGCTTTACAATTTCTAGAACGAGCAAACAATTGACAAACAAGTTGATGAAACAATAATACCAGCAGTCTCATTTAAATTCAACATTTCTTAATTTCATTAATTATAAATGAATTAACATCGTATTTTTCCATATTTCCCGATCATGACAAGGAGCACACGGCGGGTGTGACCGGTTGGCAGGGGTTGATCACTCCTCCATGGCACCTGATCCCACCTCTGATGTTTCGGAGGTCTGTTTGGTCTGCTCCTATTTCTAATATTCATGGATTTTTTTTATCTTGAATACAATTTGTTTCATATAACATAAACTGATATAAATATAAAAAAAAAAATACACACCTTCCAAATTTGGTAACCGTAAAAGCAAGGCTTAACCAGATCAATGAAAACAAAAATCCGGGCTGCTTTCTTCCATTCTTTCCTCAGCTGTTGAATTAGGGAATTTCCAAAATTATGAAAACACTTATATGGAAGAAGCTATGTATGATACTGATCTCACATGTACTATCTTAGCATGACTTCTTAACTTTATCTACAACTTTGAAATTATTGTTCTTGTTGCTACTCTCAAATATCGCTTTATAATGTTTGCTTATTTTTAAATAAACTTAAATGATGAAATAAAACTGTCCTTGTCTTGGGATATATATAACACAAGTTAAAGCACACGTGACATGAAAATTGTCTGTTCTAAAATAAAACTACTGGTATTTTCATACTACAATCCATTGAGTACATTATATTTACGATTACGATTCACAACAAAATCTAAATTTAAAATATTAATCCTTTCAAAATTTCCGAATCTAGAAATTTTCATTTTTGCACAATATATAACGTGTAATGTGTAAGTTAAACATGCATAACTTCAGAAAGATTAAGAGTGAAAACAAACTCATCACGTTATTATTTGATCATTTGCTACTTTTAACCCAAATCCAGGGAAGAAAGCAAACATCTATTGCGATTATGATATATCCGTAACAATAAAACGACGTTTTGTAAAAAAGAATGTGTCCTTAAAGTTCATTATTCCGTTAACCTAAATTATACTTTACCGTTTCTCAATTTGAGGATTAAGCATTCTACATAATTGATTGAAGAATCATTATACTTACAATGATATAGCCAAAAATGTTCCAACAGACTGAAAATGGGAGACCCACACTCAAAACAACCACTTCTGGTGTGTTTAAATCTGTACCATCTTTAAGTCCCAAGACTATAAAGCTTGCCTACATTAAATTGATCCTTAGTTACAAATCTATAGATTACTTTAAAATATTATTTAAGGAATGAAGCTTATTTCAACTTATATTATACGATATAACATAACTTGGGGCAGTTTACGCTTTATAAACCGCTATGCTTACATACTACGTATGCCTACCTAGTAATGTAGGTGTAACTTACCATGGATCAACAATAAATCTACAAGTAGGCCTATAGCCGAATCTTGCCTAGCATTTGTTGTACTGCCACCGTACAAAGAGTTAATTTTCACGATCCCATGGTCCTTACAACTTTCAGTCAGAAGTTCGTTTGATATAAAGCTCCAGCAAATTGTCACATAATGTTTACAAAGACGCAGACAGCAAAAATTCTAAATTTTGAACACGATCTACTTTCTTTCGAAGCATATTAGCATCAACGTAGCTACGTCATCAAGTTATACGTCATCTGAATTTGCAATCATTCATGTAGTTTTGCAAGGAAAATCTCAAAGTTTTGTTACAAGGAAAGTCGTATGAGATAAATATAACATCTATATAATTGTGTGATTTAATATTGGCTTTATCCAAATCTGTGAAATGGTGTATATTCGCTCGGCAAGTCTCGCGAATATATATACACCATACAACTCGTTGGATATAGCCAATATCAAATCACACAATTTACTGAGTAGATATCCTCTATATATTTGATATGGCTTTAACGTTTTTATTTTTATGAATTTTGTTGATACATTTCCTCAAAATATGAATGCATGTAAATCATTTAGACAACATGTAATTATCATCTTGCATACTCAGCTATGTTAAGAACCGATATGGAAAATGTTATATATGCACTCTTTTAATATGCATTTCTTCTTTTATAAAATTGTAACAAAGTAACTGAATATCTGTATAAAAAGTAATATTGCTACATGTATCCATAATGGATAAGGCTAGGCCGTATACAGTGCCAGTTATATTGCATGTATCAGTTGTTTGTCACGTGACTATTATAAAAATAAGATCATTAAGCTGAATATAAGAAATGAGGATGGAACAAAAGCATACACTTCAGAAGTACTGAAAATGTTACCCCAAAAAAGCGTGCAATAGAAAAAAATTTCTACTTCGCATGAATTCTGTAATGAATTTAAAAAAATGTTATTTAGACAAGGACTTTTTAAAATGCTGTAGAAGTACTTTTTTTCCGCGTGGTATTAATTTACGCTATGTACGCGGTCACACATTTTTCGCGGAAATTTGTCCAAGCGTACTTTATATAAATGTAAGGCATATAGTGACAATCTAGAAAATCCGCGTAATTTTTTATCCGCGGATTAAACAGAAATTGAGATTCCGCGGAATGATGACCCCGTGGAAATAAGTACGTCTACATTATTCACTATATAAGCAGTTTACATATCTAAGTTGATTTGTTTCGAAGAGCATGTTCTACGTATAAAAACTCTAAAACGATATAAATTATTGACAAGTTGATCGAACAAGAATATCAAAAGTCTCGTTTAAAGTTATTATTCCGTAAGATTTATGGTCGCTACAATTATCTTGTCAGAAAATGAAATTTATCTCTGAGTTAAATGCTGAATGACGTTTTTCACACTAATTGTTAGTCAATTATTTATACACTGAATTGATTACGTATTTTCCCGTTATTTCCTGATCATGACAAGGAGTACATGGCGGATGTGACCGGTCGGCAGGGGATGCTTACTCCTCCGTGGCACTTGATCCCTTCTCTCATGTTTTGGAAGTTCCTGTTTGCTCTGCCCCTACTTTGCATTTTGCTATGGACTTTTGATCTTCAATAATTTTCGTTATGTACATATGTTTCATGTAGAGTATATAAAATAGAGTTATAATTATATAATTTTTATTTTATTTGTATTCTAGCCTTTGATTGGTTACATGTAATATCAAATAAGGAAACCAAATCATTTCTATATAAACTGGTTTGGTATTGGGATATCCCCTCCCTCTGACAACCAGCTGAATCATCGGTATTCATGCAATCATGTCATTCCAGTCCTCGGGGTAAATGGAACATTCAAGATTTAATAAATATACCTGAACTTCAAGCAGTGACTCGATCCTACCACATATTTTTCAAAAAACATCATAATTGCTACATATGTAGGCCTACCCTCGCTTTCAATCACAATTGTGTGGTAAAAAATAAACTTTATAAAAAGCTTGAGCCACTTTGGTTCTGAGAATTTCTGAAAAATCAAAACTGTCCTGTTTAGGTTGAAAATGCATTATTTATCACTTGGACTATTTTTGATCATGTTTTTATTGAACATGACGTAATTTTCCATCTATTCGATGCATTATATGAATGACGTCATGAAAAGCGTCATTTTCCCAATGTCCTGTACATTCGCTTGAAAATGGCCTAAAATAGAAGCATATTTTTTAAATATTTAATACTGTAGATTCCTAAATAAACAAGTGGAATTAATTATCCCGTTATTTCGCGAGAAGCATCACACGCAAACTACAAATTACTCGCTTTTATTTTTATGGTTCTGAAATCTTGACCAACCGTCCATTTGCGAATTCTTATTCTCGCAAATGACGATGAAGAGCCCATTGGCGATTATAAGTACTCGCGAAAATATAATATTTTAACTTAAATCTTTCCGGGCGAATTTAAAACCGGGCAAACTTGTTTCCAAATGTGAAAGGGCGAAAATAACATGGGGCAAAATAACCCTGTATACAGTATTACTTTTAGCGTTATTACATTTTGCGTCGTGATCAACGCAAAATGTAATAACGTGCTTTTTCGTTGTTACATTTTGCGTTATTTTATTTTTGCACTGAAGACAACGCAAAATGTAATAAAACAATATGTAATAAAACAAAATACAATTTTTTTATTGCGTTTAACATAAAAGATAAAAAATTGATTCAAAATATACATACATCCAACATGGGAAAAACGCTGTACAAAATATTTAGAACTAAAACAATGAGAACAACGCTAGGGCTTTTACGGACATAAATACATCAAAATGTATCGTTTTTCTGACTCTGACTTTAGTAATATTGAATACACTGTGCTAAATTATAAAGCTTTAATTTAAATTAATTTAATTGGCATATTTTTGATAGTCTTATTAAATTTCTAACCAATAACACAATTTATTTAATTACCAAAGAATTGACCATAAGTTCATTATTAGCTCTTGATATGCATGTTTGACATGTGTACATTGGTTAAAAAAGAAGTGTATGTGTGTGTCAAGCGAGGAAGGGCGGGGATAGGGTGGAGTGTTTACTTAGCATATTTATCATTGTATTACTATGGACATGCAGAAACAGTCCATTTTCTTATTGGATAGAGAGAGAGAGGGGTGGGGTGTTTTTGCTTGTCTGCAATGCAGGTGATTTGCATAGATCAGTATGGTATCACAATTGTCAATAAACCCTTCAGATATATATTTACACCTGCCAGTACAAATAAATAGGTTTTCATTTAGATTCATTGCATGTTCTATTTAAAACAAGAGGCCCAGGGGCCACATCGCTCACCTGAGCAATTGGCTAGGAAAAAACACATCAGATCAGAACTGAAAGTAAACTGGGGGGGACGCTTGAATTTTACCCCCCCCCCCCGGGGGGGGTCATGATTTGAACAAATTTGAATCTACACTACCTGAGGATGATTCCACATGAGTTTAATCTTTCCTGGCCCAGTGCACGTGGTTCTTGAAAAGAAGATTTTTTAAAAATGCCATTAATTTTTCTCTAATTCATAATTATCTCCCCTTGGAAAAGGGCGTGGCCCTTCATTTGAACAAACGTGAATCCCCTTCAGCCAAGGATACTTTGTACTAAGTTTGGTTAAAATTGGCCCGGTGGTTTTTGAGAAGAAGATGAAAATGTGAAAAGTTTACGACGACAACAACAACAACGACAACGACGACAGACAACGGACAAATTTTGATCAGAAAAGCTCACTTGAGCCTTCGGCTCAGGTGAGTTAAAAAGCAAAAGTACACTGCTACTCACGCGCGTTTCTAATTTGCAACACTTATAATTTGAATATATCAATTAAACTGATTTTAAACACATGTAGCTTATTATATCAATATATTATGAAATTCATTAATTGTAGGAAATTGCATATATCTGTTTTTTTCCTTTTGTTTAATTTCCTCTTCATCGGCTACTACTCTATTAATAATTGTACTCAATCTGGCTGACCAAAGAGAGTGTTATTACATTTTGCGTTCTTGCTGTTTGCTTAATCTCGACGTAAAATGTAACAACGCAAAATGTAATTATCCAAAAATCATGTTATTACATTTTGCGTTATTACATATTGCGTTGATCTCGACGCAAAATGTAATAACGCGGAATGAAATAATCCTCAAAAATGTCTTGTTACATTTTGCGTTATTACATTCTGCGTTGATTTCGACGCAAAATGTAATAATCCATGTTTATTACATTTTGCGTAGTTATTACATTTCGCGTTGTAACACATCTCTTTAAAATTTGTAGAAAGTTGTTAAATGCAATTAAATATTTGAAAACATTTATTTAAAAAAAAAAGATATTAGATACACTCCGGTGGACTTCATTTAAAACTAATGTATAGTCCGGTTTCACGATACTTTTTGATATATACTTCTGAACGCGATAAAAACGTGGAGTACATGAAACTTGTGCGAATGTGAGAAATAAATGCACTCAAAGCAGAAGACATTACGTTCATATTGAAATATTTACATTCAGTGTAATTTTCTTCATGAAAACCATTAGAAATCCACGACGTTCAAATTTCTATAACACACCCGAAACCTTGTCACCGCGCGTTAGAATACATAGTAGGAACTACATGCATTGTCAATATTTAGGAACAACAAAATGTATATTTTTTTTTTACTCAATTTCATTTTTTTAAAAACTACCCTTTTAAAATTAACATTAAATCACAACAAATGTGCATTAAAAATCAACTTGTCATTTTTTTCCTCGCAATGTTTATTTGCATTATTTAACTTTCCAACGTCACGAACGGCTATTACGTTTATTAAGCACACCAATACCGAAGGGCGCTAAATTCACATTAAACCTGAACGATATAAACAATTAAGATAAAGGAAAATTAGAGAATGTAAATATAAGCATTGAATTCATATTTTGGGATGTCTTCGGTCCTATAACACACCTGGCCGTGCCGACAAATTATCATACCGCGCTAACGCGCGGCATTCAATTTGTCGGCATGGCCAGGTGTGTTATAGGACCGAAGACATCCCAAAATACGAATTCAATGCTTAAAGAAAGCAACTTGTACAAATACAGGTTCACAGTAGAACAAAACAGAGAGTACTGTAAATCAATTTTTATTCGCGAGAACAATATTTTCGCGTAATTACGCAAGACAGTGTGTTCGCGAAAATTTAATTCTCGCGTATAATTGCATTCCTAAAGATTTTATAGAGCAATAACTACAATTCGTGAAAAAAAAAAAATTCTCGCTAATCAAGAGTCAATGACTATCTCGCAAAAATAAGGTGTCGCGAAAATTTAGTGATCTACAGTATGGAAATGCATGTATATGAATACAAAAAAAGGTCTGGTGATAAACCGTTGGAAATGGTACTCGTGGGAAATCCCAACATATTTTTGGAAGATGATAGTTATCTCTTCTCAGATTTATAATTATTCTTTTAGATATCATGAATTTCAAAACTGATCTTGTACTTACTGTCACCTGAATATCAAACCTCAAGAAAGAGGAGAAAATGGATGCGTCTTCATACACATCTGAAAGTAAAGTTTAAACTAACGATCAACTTTATATATTTTTTGTAAGAGCAAGCAGGCGCAAACACTGCATATAAGGCACATAATGACACCAGCGACAACATGTACATTTGTAACTTTTCAGTCGGAGATATTATGTACCATTTTGGTCAAAATGCGATGGTAGGTACATGTACATATTATTGCCGACAATATTATGTACAAAACGGCAATATGTCATCTTCGCTAGCCAAGTATTTCTACTATGCTTATCTTTTCATAAGATTCCTGACATATCCGAAGAAGAAATTTGCAAAATTTAAAGGAAAAAACGCCTATGGGTAGTTTGGTTCTCTATCATCACTGAAAATTACAAGAAAATCCGTCCAGCCATCTCTGAGAAATCTTTCCGAAAAAAGAAAGGAAAAATAATGAAAAGAAAAGAAATATCATAATAGATATTGCCTTCACAAACCTTGTAAATCAGCAATAGCTCCTACACTTTGGAACACTAAATAATGAAAGTGACGAGTTACTATCGCAGCAGAGATAATGTGAGGAACTCCAAGCAGCCAAACAAGAATTAGTCTTGCCTAAAATAGAAAAAAAATTGGTGAATGGTTTTTAACTCATTTGGTACGTAGGAATGTTTTCTTTGACCGATTAAATTACAATGTATCCTGTGGTATTCACTGAAAAATCAGTTTGTTTGATTGACAAAAAGTGTTTCAACACATTTTTGTTACTTTCCATCTCATGTTGAGAAACACTGAAAGTAACTGAAGGTATTTATTTAAATGAGACACAAAATTCATTTCTAGGGGGAGATAAACAAAAATGTCTAAAAATGGTGGAACCATAAAACTCCTATGAAACAGTGTGAAGAAAACTGGACCAACAAGCATTTTAACTCATAGGAAGCTTCCTTAGGTAGTGTAAGATAAAAGTTTTACATTTTACATTGAAATGTAACAAACAATGTTTTTCTTTTTTTTCATGATTTACTTTATCACAAAATCTGAAGTTAAATGGTAGCTTTCTGATGTTCTGATGTTCTGTAGATTGCAAATTGTGCAATTCATCGAACCTGGAGATTAGATATGGTCAAAACTGGGAAGCAATGTTTACGATTAAAATCTAGATGAACTTATCATCTTGTTTCCAAGATCTGCAAGACGAGAAAAGCTGGAACAAAAGTGGAAGATTTCTGAAGAAGTATAGATTATAGGATATTAAAATTTCACAATGAAATAAGGACAGATTTTTTAAACCCTCTACGCAAAATCCACTGGACCAGAACAAATGGGGAAGCGTCCAGACTTAGTGAAGATTCTAAAGTGCTCAAATCGTGAACCTAGGGGGTAGGGCTGGTCATATTGGGAATTCAAGTTTCACATTATAATATACAATGTATGGGGAAAATCTTGAAAAACTTCCAAAACAATTATGGACGAGAAAAGCTGAGCAAATTAAACAGCTTCCTAAGGGTAGTATAGATTTAAATTATTTAAGGTAGTCCGATCCTCAGGTTCATAAAAATAGCAGTTAAGTAATCAAGAATAATCATTAAAATATCTCTGAATACACAAAGTAACGTAAATTTTCCCACAGTATTTCTTTCAATTTCAACATTAAAGTTAATCCTATTACATAGGAAAAATTGTCAAATCTTCAATATATATTCAGGAAAAGCGAATACTTAGGAATATCAGCTATGCATTTTCTACTTGCAAATTGATGAACAAAAATATTTCAGGTTAAAAACAATAGGTATCCAGGCATTCAAAGAAATTGTCATAATTTTATACTTATTTGGTATTCTATATGTTTTCTTTTTCTATCGTGTATAATTTGTATATAATACATATTGTAAAAGGTTTTCTACTATCTTTGAAGACATCACAAATCACTTCAAATTTCATATCATGCTGATAAGTATCGATTCAAAAATATCTTGCTTCTGTAGAACGGTATTTATCTTTTTTCCCTTTAAGGGGTACAAATGTCAACTTTTTAAAAGACCTTTTCTAAGAATTTCATAGACCTTGAATCATATTAAGATGAATAAAGTAATAATTGTTGCATGAAAAGATTTTATTTTCAAGTCTCATATTGATGCTTTTTAAATTAAATATAAATTTTTGGAGTTATACGTCCTGGCTGAGGATCGGATATCCTTAATTCATGGTTCCCATGTATAGTGAAGATAAAGAATGACCAGTTTAGGGAAAAGACGTTTTACATTTGAAATGTATAGAACAATACCTGTGGAAGCATCCTCTGGTAGTTTCAGTCTTCATCTTTTTATTTTTGAACCCTGTGAATTGGGCAGGGTCATAAAAAGTTATATAAATGCAGAAAAGTACGTATTTGCGAGGATTTGATGCAGAACAAGGGTCCCTTATTTTTAGCATTCCAAATACCGGTATTGTATAAGCATTTAACTGAATATGATAATAAGTAATTTCTAAATCTCATTTTGGGGGGTCGAATTTAGATGCGAATGTTTTATAGCGATTGGGATATTTTCAAATAAATTTCTTTTTTGAGTTTATTTGATTATAAAAGTTTAATGGTGATGAAATTAATCAACAAAGAATACTTCTCCAACTAACGTAATATACCGGTACCTACCTGTTGGTGTAGGGGAAATCTTGTCTTGTACTCCAAAAATCATTGTGTATGCATTTATGAAATATACAGTGTAATCTTCACCTTATCTATTGAAAAGAATTTTCTCAAAATACTAATTTAAATTGAAATCGAATTTTAAAATCATTTTACCAGTTTAAGGTTTGACCGTCCGGTTATGTTAATAAAGTACTCCACATTGCAATAAAGCAGAACCACAACGATAGCTAGAATGAGAACATACAATTCCCACTTTTTCTCTCTCAGCAGGCCGTAGCACACGTAGAGTACACAGAATACTATAAAAGAACATTATAAAAGCTTCTTATCTTATTTGAAATAGATTAAAACGTAAAATGGACAATATTGAAATACTTAATGTTTTTATAATATCTAAGTCTTTGTTAAGAATGCAAATTGTTGACATTTTCCAATTAATCCATTACCATACACGCCCTAAACCATTCAGTAGAGAATCGAGAAATATTTCAGTATAATTCTTATCTTGTTAAAAAATATCCCCAAATCATTTCTGAAGTGGGACATATTAAATAAATTATTAAATGTCATGTAATAAAATAATTAAATCAAATTGTTTTACATGTACCTATATTGATGATGAGAATAATTGCAAGAGTGAAATCTGGAGTGTCAGTTTGGCCATATTTGATGAAGTTGAGCAATTCATAAAGGGACAATGCAAATGCAGTTGCCAAATTTATGAAACTTAGGACCAGGAAGATTAAATCAACTCTTTTTTTTAAAACGTCTGGTAGTGTTCTAATCTGAAAAAAAAAACATAAATTGTATCATATGTTTTCAAATCTAAGAAAAACACCACTGTTTGTTGCATCTGTTTAAAAATTGGATGTATTACAGCCTATCAAGGACAAAGACCAAGTAACTACTAAACTGTATGACAAACTAGATAACTTCAGCTGCTCCATTCGTCAACAGCGCCCATGCCATAATTGGAAGTTTGTGAGTTGAACCTCGACCGTGAATGACTAAAGTGGAGAAAAAAGGTAGAAACTGTTCCTTTGCCAGGCGCTCAGCACTTTAAAGTCAATAATGAGGGTCCTTCAGATGAAATCTTAAAATCGAGGTCTGTGTCACGACAGGAGTTTGCAGAATGAAGATCTCTCACATTCTACTCAATGTAAATTTGATGGTAAAGTGACTTCATTAACCGTTTTAAGGCAATATTTCGTAAATATACCTGCCATGATGACCTTTTTAGTGAATACAACCTAGTATTGAATGATATTGTTTTTAATACTAAAAGACCTTTTCTTAGATTTATCGATTCTTCGGATAAGATAAAAAAGATTTTTAAAAAAGGCTGTAAATAACTTCCCGTCGACAGTAGAAGGATGGGTCTACATACTCAAAAATGATAGCTTTTGACTACTGGTTAAGTTTTACATTTCAATGGACTTCTAATTATCAAGCATTGGTGAATATTACTATTACTACTAAGATAAATCTTATCTATTTGAGACCAGGCTCGTGTAAGCGATATCATTTATTAATTGCTCGTTTCAGAATTTTTCCACGTGGAACTTGCTCTTGCCAATCACTCTTGTCTATCAAGTAAACTAGGAAACATGAACTTAATATTCAGGTGATCAACGTATGTTGCTAAACATTTAAATGAAGATGAAGCCTTCACGTTCTTTATTACGTTTTGCTGGTAATTTGGAATTAATAGTCTTGATAAATAAATATTAAAGTATGAACTGTTGCATTTGTGTCTTTTTCTCACATATAAAAGGGATAATTTAAAAAAAAACGTGGGACTAAAAATAAATATTGTTATTTCAGGAAGCCTCTATTATATATCTAACTATTGAATTAGGGACAAAAGCTAGAAACTTTCTTCGAAAAAATAATCAATTCAATTCTCATATTACGCTGGGTTTACCGAAAAAACAAAGCATTATATTTTCAATGTATGAATTTGTTATTGCTCGTGTTGCAACCATTCAAACATAAAACATACGGAGATAAAGAACAGTATTCAAGATAAAAAGTCCATTAAACAATCGAAAATAGAAGCAGAGCAAACATAGACCTCCAAAACATCAGATAAGGAGTCGTGTGCCATGGAGGAAGGAGGAGTAAACATCCCGTGCCGACCGGTCACACCCGCCGTGTGCTCTTTGTCATGATCGGGAAATAACGGAAAAATTCGTTCTCAATTCAGAGTATAATTAATGGACTAACAATTGGTATGAAGATAATCACTCAGCATTTGACTAAATGATAAATTGTATTTGCTGACAAGGTCATTGTATCGACCATAGAACTTACGAATTGATGACTTTAAACGAGACATCTGAAATTCTTGATTCATCAACTTGTTTGTCAATAATTTACTTTGTTTTAGAAATTTTTCATACGTAGAGCATGCTCTTGTGTATCGAATCAACTGAGATATATAAACACCGTATGCGGGTTATAAAGGTATATTGCTGCATAAGTAAGGGAAGTTGACAATAGAAAAGTTATTGTTTTGATGGATCCCGTTTTACAAAAGAACTTCCGATTAAAACCCAAAATTTTGATTAATTGTGATATTTTGTAAAATAAATTATGTTGTTCGAAATTGCTAGTTTAGAAATATCTTGTTAAATTCTTTTTAAAAAGATTAAACCAAAATTAATTGTTGATCTTAGTTGCAAATTCCTTTGTAAATTGGGCCCCTGACCTCTAAAACTTTCATTAAAACTGTGAGGTAGTGATTGACATCGTGTGCTATGATTTCTGCGTGGATAAAGTTTACTTACGTGTCCTATGGAAGTAACAACGCTTGACTGACGAGCGCCTGTAGCTCCATACATTGAATACTTTGTGGAATCTTCAAGATCATTTGTATTCGTATTAACCTCCATTATCAGTTTTCAGATGCCTCTTCCAAAAGTTTGCTCACAAACAAAGTCAATGGTATCTATATTCTGAAGTCAATGATATTGCTAAAGATGTATACATTTTATATTTGATATAGATGTACCTTCCGTACATACTTACAAAGGTTATCTCTAGGATAGTATTATACTATGTCGCAAGATAAAAAAATAGGCATCATTTCAACAATTGATATATTAGTTTTAAACGTTACAATATTAGTACATTGTACATAGTTATTAGATTATTTGTTAACTGTCTGGGGGGGGAGGTTTTCAAGGTAACTTATATTCTACACCTGTGTAAAAGTAACCCTGAATATACTTAGAAAGAGAGCTATGGTATAATTTCATTTTTTGCTGGTAAATTAAATTCTAATTCTTCTCAAATACGTTTAAATGATGAGCCTTACAAACAAAGACACTGCTGTAACCTGCTTTGTCAACAGGGACCAGTACATACGTATTTTATAATCTATAAAAATATATTATCAGGTATGAAGCAGAATTTTATTCGATATACAAGAGCATTATCAATGTAATGAACAATAACCTAAAACTATGTAAAAAATTGACAAACAAGTTGATGATTGATGGTTGTTTAATGTCCCTCTCGATAATTTTTTACTCATATGGAGACCCCTACACTTGCCAGTGGAGAGCTTAATTTTTTCCCTGAATTCCGCACTTAGAATCATTGAGTAAGTAAAGAGGGGTTTTTTGTGCCAGTACCTACTGCAACACAAGACCTCCACGTCCCACAGTGGGATTCGAACGTAAGGATCAACTCTTTTCTTCGAGACTCTAGCTATAGAGCAGGTGATCTAACAACTGCTCCTCGCGAGCAACGCAAACATGTTGATAAAATATAAATATCGGCATTCTCGTTTAAGGACAGATTATACAAACAATCTTTTGCTCCAAAAAATGAAAATAAAAAATTGATTATGTTTTAATGAGTAAAATAAATAGGTTTCACCGAGTAGTTTTGAATTTTTCATTCACTTATTTTTACTAAAATGGGATTTGAAGTGAAAAATATTTGTATATATATTGATAAGGATGTTTTCAGAGAGGCACTTTTTAACATTATAGACGGTTTACAATTTCTTTATGTTCTAGAAATTAATTATTTGCATCATTTTCAATGAAATTAGGCCCAAAACATATATCAATCCAGGCATTTCCTTTTTTTGTTTGTATCATCTGATTTTAAATTCGTTATTTCGAACGTTTTATGGTCGATACAGTGAGTTTTCATACTAATTTTCAGGCCATCATTTACACACTGAATTATGATATATAATCGTATATTTCTGTTCTTTCCCGATTATGACACACACAATATGTGTACCAAGTCGGCAATCATTTATGGCACAAGATCCCACGTCTGATTTTTAAAGGTCTTTGTTTGCCCTGCTCTTCATTTAGTATTGTTTGAATGGACTTTTGAGCTTTCTCATGTTTATGGTCCAGTTTATTTGTTGGTATAAAATGATATGTAAGTGTTTTTAAAATATTAGATAACACTTTTCCAGGTAATCTATGATAACCTATATCCTATATTATCCTATAATAATATCTCAATTTATTTGGAAACTTATTTTAATTTTCTTCTATAGTCATCCTAATCTGCAGATGTTATCGGAGCTCATACTGAGAAAATAAATCAACGATATCACCCAAGAAGATAAAATGCCGACATTTATTCTGAACAGTGCGTTTGTACCTGAATTGCACATAACAGGTACACTTTTTTAAAACTAAAAAATGGTTTTATAAACATATTTACTCAATATACAGTGGACCTTCAGATATCCGGACGCCAGATATCCGGATGCTTCAGTATCCGGACGATTTTTCATCGGAACGGAATTTTTAATTGTTATTCTGTCTTGTTTAACTGGTGATTCAGGTATCCGGACAATTCACATATCCGGATAAATTGACTGGGAACCAAAGCGTCCGGATAAATGAGGGTACACTGTATACTGTTCGTTATCTCCATATATTTCATAGTAACTGAATGTTTCAGATTGAGTTTTTGTTTACCTTCTTTGGCTACTTTTGCCTTCTTAAAAAATTGGATTTGTAATTGATGAAAAACTGATTTTCCAGTTACCCAAAGAAAACTGTCAATTCGCTAATTGTATTAAATGTTGATCGTACGTTTTGTATGTAATATGAAAATGTTAATTTTATTTTGTTTCAAATTGATAACTTGTCTGCAAATTAAATGTATACTAGTGCTACTAAACTTCAACGTGAATTGTGTTACTTAGTTTTTTTTTCTATTCTGACGTCATTTTTGGGGATATTTAAGACGGTAGCACTAAGTCAAAATAAATTAACGTAATAATCAGAATCAAAGTCATGGAGAATATGGGAAACTTCTTACCCACTAGAATTTTGTAATATTTTAGTGTACCTTTCCTTTTTCATTTTATAAAATTTGCTATGGGCTTATAATATGACCTGAAAAAACCAGATGATCTATTGCTATCTGTTTTCGTCCGTCGTAGTGAGTCGTCCATCGACTGACGTGTGTTAACATTTGAACATTTTCAGTTAATTCTCTGAAACCATTGAACCAATTTCAATAAATTTTTGCATATAACATCTATGGGTGAAGGGGAGTATACATTATAAAATTAATGCCCCCTGTCTCCCTTGGACCTTTGAAAATCTTCTTCTTTAATTAACTCTTGAACATCAAGCAGATTATCTACTGACGTGATTGCAATCTGCAGTGGGCCTGGCCTCTACCAAAATTGTGAAATTCATGACCGTTGAGTACTTCGCTTTTTTATCTGTCAAATGTTTCTTTAAAACAGTTTCAATTACCCCCAAAATGAAGCCTATCAAATTTGCTTTTTCTCTTAAGTCAATCGAACATTATAATTTGTTGAATTTTAGCGAATTGTTCATTGGTTGTCGTAAGTCCTTGTCGCGAAGGTCGGTACCCATTTTTGATGCACATTATATATTTTTTGTTCATTGAAACCACCTGCTCATGTGTTTCTAAAACAGACATTGTTTGAGGTAAATTTCATTTATTTTAGTGAATATTTTATTGGGATTCTTAACAAGTTTTACAACAATTTTAATGACGCGTTTAATTTCACTCTAGTTTACCGATTCTTTAATACTCGTTTTACATGCAGTGTCTTGAATAGTTCTTTTTTTTAAGCTTCTCACAATGAGACTACTACATGTAATAAAAAATGGTCTTATAAACTGTTTTCAATTTATTAAAGATTCAATCATGATAGAAAGTCAAGCCTAATGTCATATGATTTCTATATTGCATGCCATAGAAGTCAGGAATTATTTATTGTTATTATTATTTCCGAATTATTGAGTAGCTGCTCTTTACATTTATAAACCTAGATATCAGCTTACCGGGAAAATATACCCATTAGGAAATGGTAAAATTACAAAATTACTTACTTTCCTAAACTAAGCTCTGCAGTATGTTAGACAAGCAGTCATTCGTTCTCAAGTTAAATCTTGTCATTGAAAGATCAATTTTGATTTGAAAATGAGATCACATATCAAGGAAAATGTGGACGGAAAACGTAATCAGTGTGCGAAGATCTGTGTCTTAGATGGATTGATTATTATTAAAATGAAAGATTGCTTCATTTTATTATTCAAAAATCATTTGTATTATTTTATTGTAAGGTCTTGACTTTTTTCCATGAAAAGAGGAAGCATATGTCGGATGTTTCCTGTAGACTGGGGATGCTCACTCCTTCATGGCACGAGATCACACCTTTGATGTTTAGATGTCCGGTTTTGTTCTGTTCCCACTCTGAATTGTTTTGAAGGACTTTTAAGCTTGAATTGCAAATAAAATTTTAGGAAATCCTGAATACTGTTCGTTACTCAGTATGTTTCAGGTTTTCTAAGAGATTTACAATGCATTAAACATAAATGTTAATTCCAGTAGTTCCGCCCACTAACGTCAGACACAAAGGCCACAGCACGAGATTGATATGCATATATTTCCGTTAAATTTTCCAAAAATCAACATGATCAATTCACCAAACTTTCAAAGAGTTTACACAGAGAAAACAATAAGAAATATAAATATATATGCTTCAAATGCTTTAATAGATAGTTTTCAGTAGACCCAAATTAACAAGAGTTATTTCCCGTTGGCCGCCATATTGGGAGTCAACATGCTCATATTCTTTCATTGTTCAACCAAATTTAACTTTTTATACTGGCAATTGTGGGCTGGGAAGTATTGTTTTCTGAAAAATATACATTTGTTAGAACCTCCTTTATTTCATAATGTTTATTCCATAAAGATTTTCCTCAAAATATTTCTGCTACACCCTCTTATATTTGGTAGGACAATTAGAGGGAAAATTACCTGGTTGACCCCCAAGATGGCGGCCAACGGGAAATAACTCTTCTACTGAAAACTACCTATTACATAAATAAAGAGAAAATATCTTTTATTAAGTATTTGTTACTATATAAAGAAAATTATTTAACATGGAAAAAAAAATCCACTAACAAATTAGACACACACTATGTAAATCAATTTTCCTTACTAGATATTTTCTCATTCTTTGTGGTATTATGCTGGTTTTGTCTTTTCCTAAAAATACAAACCCCGAACCCGATCAGACTTATGAGTAGCAAGCTCCCTATTGTTCCTCCTGCTATTATTCCGATCGTGTCCTCAGCTGAAAATATAATAATGATTAATAATAGCACATATATTAGCATGCAGTCATGCATTCTGTATTTCGAAAAAGAATCCCATGCAGTGGGTTAGATTGCAAAGTAATCAATTAATTTTATAAGCTCACATTTGAAAACAGCATCCCGTGGTATCAGCTTAAGTTTAAATCGGGACCGTTCTTTGTTAGGCTGATGAATTTGTACTTCAACGTAGAAGGTTGAGTTTCTCCTCATTTGAATGAAATATTTTTCTTCTGCAAGTCTACTACAGTTATATGCCTGAAAGAACGAAAGAAAGAAATCCCTAGGTTACATTTCAAAGGGGAAAACTAAAGGAATACAGTTTCTGTTTTTAAGTTTGTTGTTTTGAACAATCATCAATATACCAGAGAGTGTATATCATATCACATTCCTTATTCATTTTACAAAAAAAAAAAATCTTAGATTACATCAGGAATATATAAACATGATTAATATCATTTTCAAAAATATTCAAGCAATGGGTATTTGCAGCCTATTCGTATAATGAATCTTTCTGGTTTGACTGACTGACCATACAGTGTAGTTTACTCATAACTTTTAAAAGTATATTACCCTTATAGTAGTGGTAGAAAACGCAAAGAAATTATTTTCTATAATTATCAGCGTTTTCAAAGCAGTTAAAATGACATGAAGTGTACCATCGTTGCTTGGTTTTCTGGTGGACTGTCTTTTGATATTACACAGAATAAAAAGCATTTTAGAATTGACAAGCCTGTGTCTTACCGTTAATGGTTCAGCATCTCTCAGTGCCTTGTACATCAAGAAAATAGAACAGTCGGGATCCTCATGATACAGGGAATTGATCATCAGTTCAAAGGTCACAAGGTCGGGGTCAGAAAGTGCAGAAAATGCAATCTGGTGGCATCTTATGTCCCCACCATGATAGGAGAGTAGAATGACTTCTGAAGAAAGGGCTCTAAGGGCAAAAGTCCGCCTCAAGTTAGAAACAAATGAAACATTCTGAAATAATACCTTAAGGTTTGTAAATGATTAAACAATTTATATTTTAGCGTTATCTTTTCTAGTTTTCTTTCTTCTGTCGTTTAAATATGGCATTGTTTTCTGAATAAATGACATGACGTCGACGCTATTATACCTATAACGTCATGGGTTGACGTTACCATAACTCTGGAGATAGCACATTCAGCATTGATTTTAATAGGGTTTTATTAAAATTTATTTTAAAGTAGCAATTAGAAACGTAAAATATAATTTATACGAAAATTAACACACGTACATAAAAGGAATAGAATCGATCCAACAGGACTCTAATTTTAAAAATTGGGAAACATTACTCTGAGTTTTCAAGACGTTTTGCAAGTGCAATACTTTCTTTGTTTTTCTAAAAATGAGAAAGTTTTTTTTCAATTAGGAGATCATTTACTTCAAAATGGATGTAATTTATTGTACAAAATTATTCTTCATCATTTTCATTTTCACTCTCGCTTTCATCTACGGTCAGTGGCTCTGGAATATCCTGTGCATCAAGTAGGTATTTGCTCCAATCTCGAACGCTCTCAAAAGTACTCTCACTGTAACGTCCGATCCCAAGATACCATATAAGGGAAGTAACGTGACAACAGGTCCCAACAACACGGGTTCCTACTTTACATTGACAGTACCAGCTAACAACTTGGACTTCACTATACTGAACCCAAACTTTGTAGCCTTTCGACGACACATGCCTTGACTGTATTTTGGCGCAAAGTAGGTCTGGCTCGTGGTTGCATACCAGAACGTCAAAACTTCCGTCACTGTCCATGTGCTCTCTTGTGTAGCAGGGTGCAAGCTTTAACTGGTACACACCAACTGTTAGATTTCGAATATCCTCTTCACTTAATTTCGGAAAGTCAGGCACAGAAGAGGCAGTGATTTTTTCCCATTTGCATGATCGTTTGTCTAGACCCTCAGACTTGATTCTCTCATGAAGGACATTTTGCTGTTTGGAGAGATATAGCATTTTATATCCCAGTTGATCTTCCTTTTCAGAGTCCTTTGTGTTAATTTCTGGCCAGTACTTATTCATCAAGGCACAAACGATTTTTACGTAATCAGCAATATATGGTATTTGACTGTTTGGAAGAACCCGGTCAAGATATTTCCATTGTTTTATGCGGCCATTCACAGACTCGACGATCCATCGAATTTTCGTGACGAGTCTTGTAGTGTTGCTCTCTTCCACTGGCAATTGAGATTCACCTTTCTGGATAAATGACGGCATTTCGGTTCTTACACCAAGTTCATACAATAATTCAACAGAGTCTCTAAAACCTCGATCAACGATAAGGACATCTTCTTCACAAATCCACTGTTTAAAGTCTTCAATATCATTTCCAATTATGTGCTTCATAATTTGAGCATCACTATTTTTGCCATCACTGAAGTAGGGGCCAATCACACTAAGGATATATCCAGTCGTAGAAACAAAAACCATTGGTTTTACCAGTGGACGGTGTTTATGTAAACTGTAGCATTTGCGTTGGAATTTGAACTGTAAACTCTTCTGCATGTAGATGTAAGTTCCGTCGGCTACTAATATGGCTGGAAACTTGCCTTCTCCAAATAATGATTGTGCTATTGGTCTTGTATGCGATGATATAATATCTTCTCTGCTTATATGCCCAAAACCCAGATGTGATGGCACAAAATGATGTGAAAGATATTTCCACGCTGATGCAATGGCACGACGGATTGAGTCTCTGCCTAAATTGAATAATGTGCAGAGAATTTTATTTGACATGCCTGTCTTTAGTTTAGTGAGAAATATGCCAATACATGTGCGGACACTGCGTGTACTCGAATCTCTCAGACTTCCTCCAACTTCTGAACAAAGTTCATCTAAGTTCTTTTTTGTTATCCCAGTCAAAGTTAAGATGTCTGAATCCGATAAAGACTTTACACTGTCAAAATCGATGCATTTTTCACTTCCCCTTACAGCAATTTCTCGAATCTCTGCTATAAGTTCCATTAGATCTGAGCTATTAAAATCAGATGTGGTTCGAGACTGGGAAATCTGTTCTGTTGCATGAGCGTGGAAAAGATTTTCGGATAGATGACCTGGGCAACATCTAGCTCCAAGGGCAATACAATAAGTTTTTCCAAAAACAGGTTATATCTAGCATTTTTAGGTACGACGACTAGCTTTGGACCATGACGCTTGCAAACAGCACACTGGGAATGACTCCCTCCCACTGAAGGTATTGGGAGTGTGATGCTTGGAGGTGACTTTGGTATTTTCTTAGCTTTCATGGTGGATGGTATGTACTCTGTGTCTAGATCTGTGTCCGGAATACGGTTCTGTTTAGCAAAGTCCTTTTGTGAATCCCCAGCAGCTGCATGGATTTCTCGGGAACAGCGGAGTCGACATTTATTACAGATGACACTCCCAGTAGCAAATATCTTGGAGGAATCTATTAGGAAACGTTGTTGGAGAAATTTCCGAAGTCCTTTATTTTTCGATCCAGTTACTGGTCGTCTATCTCGGACCTTTGGTCTAGACGAACATAGGACACATGAGTAGAACCTTGGTGAGGACATTCTGAAATAAAAAAAAAAATTATTTTTAGTTTTCTAAGTAGTGTTCATTTTAAATTGGGAAACATATTAAATGACTAAAAAAAATCCTTTTCCCTAATACAATATCAATTTAATTAATTATTAATGCATTAAATTGCAACTTGTATTAGATAAATAAAGTAAATGTTATACTTCCTAAAATAGGGATATTTAAACAGAAAAATATGAAAAATTAAAAATCTTTATTTAAAAAAAAAAAATTAAAAAAAATAAAATGAATGGTCCGAAACGGATTCGAACTCAGACCTCCCTATCCCCTATGTATAGGCGTCCGTGCTAATAATCGATGGCAACCATCGACGCTTACAAATAAAGTACGTAAAACTTGAACAGTAAAAAAATTATCATTCCCTCGTATGTTTGTGTAGCATACGACACATCTATTTTGTCTGAAATTTAGTTTCATTCCATTCTGTCTTAAAATATCTTCTATCATATTTCCTCATGAAGTTTGATATCTTAGTTGTCTGAATCAGTGAATGCTCTGAAAATGCAAGTTAGGCCTGTAGATATCGAATATGCAACCTTTACCGGTTAATTTGGAATTAAGTCTAATAAAGAATTTTATCCCAGAAAATTTAAGATTTTAGATTGTAATCATATAGAAATATATATATATATTCATATTGTTAACTAAATATGCCATTTTTTTTCTAACACGGACATTTTTTCCGATTTTACAGAATGTAAACAAATATACGGGCAGTTTGTGACATCGGCCTACTGTTATGCTGAATTCTTAAAATATTTTTTCAGAACAAATAATGAAGACAAACCTGATCCCCTTCTGATTTCTGTTGTCCAGATTTTTTCTCAGGTCATGTTGAGGCAATTCTTGGATCTTTTGTGGTCAACATGTTACTATAGTCTGTCCCACGACCGGAACGTCACTACTTTTTGCAAAATATCTCA
>PRKT01000717.1:0-13717 GCA_003671525.1 Saccostrea glomerata
TAATTTGGCGCATATTTACAAAATCGAAAAAAGTACAAATTCAAGAAATAAGACTTTACATCAATCCGGGATGAATAGCAAGCATTCTTTATCATCTTGGGTACTAGAAAATTTAGTAGAAGGCAATCAAAGTCAATATATTGACACAGACGACATCAAAAACAAATATGAATCCGATGTAACCAGTAGAGCAATTGGTAATGTAATTAAAAAAACATTTAAGAATGTTACATTTAAAAGAATTCGCTCCACAGAAGACTGGTCCAAATTAACAATGAGATATTACGGTGTTTCATGGAACATGGAGCCTGCCACTCAATCTGAAATAGAGTTTATAAATATTCCCTCATTAATACCACCAGAATTTTTTGTGATAACAAACAATTTGAAAGAAATAAAAATTGGACACTTTACTGGAGAAATTATAAATGGAAGGAAATCCATGATTGAAATTGATATACAGTCAGATGGAAAATATTCACTTAATATGATGGGGAAAAAAATTGACCCTGAAAATTTAGGTTTACAACATCACTTTTTACCAACTCCTCAGTCTGTGAACTCTTTATTTAAAATCATTGGACAATTTCAATATTGCAGAGGTGTGAATAAAATTGAAAGAAAAGAATTACCCCATTTTCAGGAACATATTTGTAGTGTTGGTGATGAGAATAGTGAAATTATTCAATTCAGGTCCAGAAACTGTTTCAAAGTTCTGCCATTTAACACATCAAATGCATCATCATATTCAACTTGTAAAACTGTAAAAAATTGAAAATGAAGCCAAAAATGAATAAATCTGAAAGTGAGGCCCAAAATACTGATGAAAACATTACACACAAAGAACAAGTTACAGAAGATGATGAGATTATATTGCAAAAAACTGATCATGATGATATGAGCGAAATTTTCAAAACAATTTTTCCTGAATGTTCCTTGAAAATGCAAACATTTCTTATGAACCAAAAAATGGCTTTAGAGCGAAACCCAAATGGCAGAAGATGGAGTAAAGAAATTGTAAGGCTGTGTTTGACTTTGTATTGCAGAAGTCCAAGGGGTTATAGTGAATTGAGAAACAGTAATTTTCTGAAATTACCCTCTCAGAATTTATTAAGAAAGTACAAGAACTCTGTTCACCAAGAGGGTGGGATTAAAAACGATATGCTTGAATGGATGGCTAACGAAGCCAAATTAAAGAATATTCCCCCTGCAGGATACCAAGGCGGCCTAATAATTGATGAAATGTCCATACAACCAGATTTACAATTTCGTAAACGAAATAATGATATCGAATTACTGTGGTTTCATCATTATTCGTGGAACACCAATTTTCGTGGATTTCGTTGTTGAGTTGATGAAACAACTAGGGAAATCAAGATAATTTTTAAATAAAACAATACGCTAGATTAATTAGGGTGTCTTTTTACAGGAACGCCATTGAAAAAATTAAAAGTACTTCAATAAAAATATATTGCAGGACTAGATATAAAACAGTTTTTACACCCGTCATTTCACATCTCCCATTTTTAAGGTACATATCAGATTGTACAGTGAGCTGATAAAAATACTTAAAATTTGAAGCTATTTATCTGAATAAATATGCACGGTTAACCTGTGGTGATTATGAATTACAGGATGTACTGAAGTTTTGCTGATATCTTTGTTAAATCTTTAATCAATCTCTACATGTAATTTCTAATTTTAACTTACGTGTATCTTCTTTTTTATATAATTACCAGATTTTCTTATTATCAAAGCACATTTTATTAATGCAAATTTAATTCATTTGTTGAATGATATATAAAGAGGAATATGACTAATTTATCAGCACTGAGGTATATATACCCTCCGCATCGTCAGATTTGATCGATTTTACCCCGTTATTTCAGTGTGTAGTAGGAAGCCGTGTTTTGTCAACTTCAACTATCTGTATTATTTATGATTTTTTTTATCAAGCTTTACATTACATGAGTATTGATGGTTTAACCTTTTAGGAATTAATTTCTTTTTTGAATTAAAGTCGTAGTAATTAATTTCTTACCTTCTTGTGAAGATTCTCAAAAATATGCTGGAGTAGAACTATATATGATAAAGAGACACTGGAAATATCCAAGAGAAGTTCTTTATATGCAGAATTTGGCCAATTTATTTAGTCATTTACATGTATATTCCTTAGTTAAGAAGTACATGTAACGTTTACTAAAACAACGATTACATTGGTTCACTTGGTGAAGATCATTGTGAAAATAACAACTTACCTTAATTCCCCCGACACCGGCGGACCGGTGCCAGAGGCGTTAAGTTGTGCCAGGAAAATAACAAACAAACAAAAAAAAACAAAAACAAAAAAAGCCTCCACCACCGGCGGACCGGTGATGATTTCCACCGGTAGATATCTTATCGCTCTCCTTCATCTCATTTTTTGAAAATGAAACCTACAAATTATTTTCTTTGTATTTGACGAACGATTTAACTTGTTGAATAAGACGCAAAAGATTTGAAAAGGTCCTGATTTTCTGTGAAGAATAAAGAGCAGATCAAATACTTTCAATACAATAAAAGTAGCATTATTTTGAGAATTTTTCACTTTAGAATATTTTTTATTCATATTCATTTTTGCTTTTGTCCAAAAATGAGTGTTTTTTAATCTATTTTTTAGATATTGCCATTCTTTATGGTACATGTAATATATTTTGAATAATTCCTTCCATATATTTAATATGCTGATAATTGCACTTTTATTATCCTTATGAAATCCAAAGGAATATATCTAGCTTTGATTTACATTGTATTCAAAAGTAAAAAGTGTATTAACATTCTAATATGAGGCATATATCTATCATTTTTCAGATTTGATTTTAAGAGTATATTGTTTTTGCTAAATTCATGTATATTTTCAAAACCTCTTAGTTGATCTGAAAAGTGTGCTATTACAATAGTTATGTATGCATTGATCTATCATATTAATTTTTCAATTATGCAACAATCTTTTAAGCAGTAAATATCTTAAACAAAAAAAGTTGTTTTATCAGTTTTTATCAAGTTGTAAAATATGTTTTTCGAAAAGTTGGTGTTATTATATCATTGCTATTGCAATAGATGATTACAAAACAGTGGTCTCCCAGCCATAATACCGGTATTGTAACAACACACATATGTGATAATGTGGTAGAATACAGCATTTAACTTTCTTTGAAACAGAGTAGTCCATTTAGCATCTGATCCAGATCTCATAATAAACTATGTCTTATTTCGGGAAAAGTATTTACAAATGTAATATTACTTGACCCACAGTGAGCCAACCCTCCCTCAAACAAGTCGTAAAATTGATAAAAGTTGACATCTTAATTTTCTTTTATCTGAATAAAAAAGCAAACTACTGCAATTATTGCTAGAATCATTGCGGTAATACAAAAGGCAAAGCTAAAGCTGAAGCTTTGGGGTGGTGATCCTTTTATTAACTCGTCCTTTTTACTTGAAAATATTGCAATAGACAAGAGGAGGAAGATCACTGAAAAAAGAAATAAGTGCATGAATAAGAAAAACAACATTTTTTCTATTGTGAATTAACTGTAACTTAGATCTGCAATTGCCCATAATTGCAAGTTTTAATTTAGGAATAGTTTCATTTTTGGGATTTATATGTTTATAATTTGGGTTTCGTAATACAATATAATTATCGTCAGACATTTTTATAATACTTTCAGGTGAATACAATGATTTGATTTTAAAAGATTGACAAACCTCCGAAAATGGCAAGCCCAACAATCAACAAGATGCACTTCAGGGTGTTTTGTTTACAGCAACATTGGGGTACAATAGACACAGCTACACAGACTAAAAGTGACACAAAGCCAAGAACTGCAAATGATTGAACAGCCCTCATCCAATCTAGAATTTAAAGAAATAGATTTAACCAATGAGCATATCAAAGGGTTTATTTTATATTAAGTTCGGTACCATATCTCAGAAACAATAGCACTGCATATCAGCCCATAACCTACTTACAATTTTATTTTTTAAGAAAATGACCAAAATTGAACATTTTCTAAAATCGGTGATAATATGAATATATAAACCACAGAGTGTCCAGTCACAAAACCATTAAAGATAATTATACAAATTTTTATTAGAACTATTGTTCACAATATACTTAAATGTATATCTGAAATGTAATATTATTTATTTGACCCATTAAAGCTTAGATTCTTTTGCGAAAATTAATTATTTTTGTCTTATTCGTAAGATAATTTGTAAAATTAGTTACTTTTATAGTAAAATAATACAAATGATCAATCATAAGCAGTCTTAAAATTCCAGTCTTAACTCTGAGTAATTTTTTGTGATCCACTTTAACATCAATTTTAAATTTAAAGTGCAATTTTTTTAATTAAGACTGACTTAAGACTTAAGACAGTTTCATGATCCTGGAGCCAGATGATAGGAGCGAATTAAGGTAGGTCACGGGTTTACTGCATAAGAATTCTTACAAGAAACACATATCCAGAAAGTTTGACATAACGTTCCTTAGAATTTACAGGAATTTAATATTACCTGTAATTTTTATTCAGTTTACCTACATTGTACTATAGGGTTATTGAACTTTATTGGTAAATATTGGCACAAGTTGGCTGTTCCTTTATTATATAGCTAAAACATTTCCACATACTTTATAATAGTCATTCCAACTAAAAAAAACTCAAATTAATGATTTTTTAGTATCGGTATTCAAATCAACGTCTGTCCTGTAAGCGTTCAATATCGCATCATTCCGATGACCCTACCGATATGATTTGCTTATTTAGGCTTTAATGGGTCTAATATGTACTAAATTTTTAATAAATAATTTCATTTTGTGTGAAAAATACATCTTAGATGCCACTTTCTCTCGAATCTTCAGAATCAGTAGAAGGTCTTCCGTTGGAAACGGAAGACCTTAAAAAATGTCGCCATCGTGTGCTCCACGGGCATAGCAGCCACTCATTATGGTGAACTGGGGGCTATCACTCTACGCAAGTGGTCGGGAATAGAGGATGGCAGGCATGTCACAGAGGAACTTATCCACCTTGTTCTGTCAGATGAACGTTTTATTAAAGTTAAAAATAACATTGAAACCACAGAACTCCTTGTGATTGACGAAATATCCATGATTAGTGCCAAAACATTCAATCAATTAGAAATGCTATGTAGAAATATAAGAAACAATGACCGTTATTTTGGGGGAATGCAAGTTATTCTTGCTGGTGACTTTTATCAGTTACCCCCAGTCGCTAATGAAATTATTGGTGATCCAGGTAACCATTGTTATAAATTACCATGGTTTAATAACTGCTTCCCACATAAAGTGAAATTAAACATTATACATAGACAGAGTGACCCTACTCTTATCAATGTATAAATGAGCTAGAGATAGGAGATCCGTCAGATGAAAGTGTAGCTTTTCTGAAGTCTTTAGACCGACCACTTCCCAATGAGGAAGAATGTACTCATCTCTTTGCCCGCAATTATAATGAAGACATTTTCAATTATAACAAATTACAAAATTTACCAGGAGAACTCAAACTGTACAAAGCAACAGATGAAGGATCCAACCACTATTTAAGCAAATTCCTAGCACCCAAAAATTTAGGACTTAAAGTTGGTTGTCCAGTGATGCTTGTCAGAAATTTAAGTGATTCTTTAGTGAATGGCTTATGTGGCACTGTCGTTCAACTCATGTCTGACTCTGTTGATGTGAAATTTGTTTTTGAAAAAAGAAACACTGTTGTGACTGTTAAGCCAGTGGTTTTTACAACTTTTGATCCAGTGGAAAAGATTACCATAGCAAAAAGAACTCAATTACCATTGAAATTAGCATATGCAATGACTGTGCATAAAGCACAAGGAATGACCTTGAAGAATGTTGTCATTAATTGTGAAAACTGTTATCAGCCAGGGCAAATTGGTGTAGCTGTAGGACGTGCACAGGATGTTGAGGGTCTACGAGTGAAAAATTTCAAAAAAACATTATGTCGCAAGCATCCACTCCATGTTACAAAGCTTTATGAAAATTTTACCATAGGCTATGTGCAAAATGATTTGTCTTGCTGTAGGGGAATTAGAAGTGAAGAAACTCAAGACTCTGATGATGATGATGGTGATGATGATGATTTCGATCAATCAGAAAATAGAAGTATTGATGCAAATTGTGACTCTGACTCTGATTTTTCAGACAGTGAAATTGAGAAACTGGAAATTTTAGACTCTCTTATTGAACAACAGATTATTACTGGAGAAGAGTCATCATCAAATGCAAAGGCAGCCCTAGATTCCGCTTTTTCTGAATTTGTTGGAACGCCTTTGGAAAATGAGATGTTTTCCTTTAAACAAAGAATTCTAGAAAATTTCCAAATCTACCATGATTGGTACCAATTGCAGTCCTCAGTCATTGAAGACATAGGTTTGATGTGCCTACCTGAAGGTGAAAAAACATACTCTGCCAAACAGCAAAATGATTCTTTTGTTAGATTTAATAAATACCTAAGTTCTGATGACTACAGAGACAGTGTATTATCAATGCTTAATATTCATTCAATAACAGACAGTGGACCACAGTTTCAGTTTCTGACAACACTTGTATTTTATCTGGAGAGAAAGCTCTTTGAAGATTTATCAGGGCATCTCAGTCTTCAAGATCCTGAATCTATCAAGAGCACTTCAATGTCAGCAGAAGAACTGCCAGCACCTGCAAGAGGGAAAATAAGGTACATTAGTGGATACGTCATAGCAAAACTGAAACACAACTTGTCATTGAAAACAAGAAATTCATTATTTGCGGAGAGAGATAATTCTAAAATATTAGAACTTCAAAGTCAAATGAACATTTTAAATTCATTGTGTATTTCATATGATGAGTTGAAGGATTCGACCAAAAATGTTGGAAGTTTACAAGAAACTAAGAGAAAACAAAATGTAAGAGAAAGTCTTACAAACTTGACCGATACTGGTTTTGATTTTTTCATGAAACTTGAAACTTTGTGCAGGGAAAAATTGACACACATCAATCTTGTTTATCATGGGAAAAGCCTATTCAGCATTGTTATAGATGAACTTAACAAAAACACTGAACTGTTTGAAGTATGGATTGACACTTTAAATAAAAATTATGTTGTTCCATCTGGTGATGAAGAAAAGATTGAAAATATCTTACACTCAATTGTAACTTCTTGTGGAAACTTCATAGAACTCTATCATTCATTGATTCAGTTATTCTTGAAGGTGGCGTTCAGTCAATTTCGGAGAGACTATCTGTCCTTCCTAAAAAAAGAAAAGGGTAAGGCTCTTCGAAAAAAAGTTGTAGAGAAGAAGTCCAGAAAACCTGTAAAGACATTTAATATGCAGTTTCTATTGGAGGACAAGTCAAAGGACAGAATAAGCTCACACTTGCGGCTAAAATCTGAAGTGGTAATGAATGAAAAATTCCTTTTATCTTTCACGAAAAAGGATTTACTTCTTCTATGCCAAATGTATGAAATTAAGATTTCATCTCAAAAGAAAAAAGAAGATATAACTTTAAATCTTAACAGAGTGATCTTAAACTGTGATTCCATACCTTGTCCAAACAAACTTCCGTCAGATGCATCTTCACGTTCTGTGCCTGAAGTTGAAGATATTCCAGGACCGAGTGGATACGTCCCCCCACAGCCTCCCCCAGCTCCTGTCAGTGTTACTTCTGATTCTTTGCCTTCAGGACTCCCACCTACAAAAATTTCCACAGAATGTCAATCAAGGAAGGGAAAAGGGAAAGGGAAAGGGTAAAGGAAAGGGAAAGGGTAAAGGAAGCATCAAGAAGAAGACTCCAGCAGCTAATGTAGATGATCAAGATGAGGACTGCGCAGTATGTAATGGACATTATGTTGATGGTGAGGACTGGATAAGCTGTGATACTTGTAATTTGTGGTACCACAGGAATTGTGCGAATTTACAGGATGAGGAGGAATGGTCTAGTATCAGTCAGCCTGAGGGGATCTATATTTGCCCACTATGCTAATAAGATGGGTATGTACACTTATTTGCATGTTTCAATTCATTAATACATGTATGAATTTGATCATTTTTAAATTATTTTATATGGTTTCAGATATTTGTAATGTACTAAGTTTTTTTCTGTATCTTTTAAATTACATGTAAGTTTTGCCCTTAATGACCTATTCTGTAATTATTCCAATTGCTTGCATCCAAAACAGTGTACTCTATTTTATTAGAAGTCAAAGTTTTTAATGACAGTAATAACAGTAACAAATCATTTTGTTGCTGTAATATATCTTTCAAGATTAAAAACTACCTATAAAGTGATTATCTATGTGTATTGCATTTAACATATTAAGGAGTGGATTCTCTTAGAATAATTGTTCATTAATAAAAAAAAAATGCATGTTTTTTCCAAAAAATATATCATTTTATTTGATTTATATGTTGTCTTACAGGTATATTCCATACCTTTGGTTTAACATCATGCTGTACTGGTAATTGTGCTCCTTCACCACCACCTACATTGGATTTTTGAGATATCGAAGCTTGCCCAAGAATTACTGAATTAACTGAATGACAATAACCTAGGTAGGTTGGATTAGTATTGGCCCCGTTGTGTAATGTTCTCTGCTGACAGAACATGTTCTCTATCACATCACTGTTGACGCGACTTGGGATGATGGATGCATTGCAAGATTTAAATTTGTACACACACAACTCTTCAAACCCCATAATTGAAGAAATTATATCTTCCCTTGTCTGGTGAGATATGAGATGTTTTTCCTTGTTTTTAATCAATATATCCTGTTTGATTGTCTGTTCCCACTTAATGAATCATTGCAGTGCATCCTTGTTTTCCTTTAGTCTGTCATCACTGACATCAGTAATTGGTCTAGAGTCTCTGAAGTTCCTTATTAGTGCACTAGTATGGGTCAACATTTCTATTGTTCCATCGAGCTTGTGCCCAGCATCACCTAGACTCTCACGATAAAGTTTCATCAAATGCAACATCTCACCGTTTAACACATCTTCAGCTAAATGATTCCTCATTTTACTTTCTGACGTTAAGTAGATATGTTCCTGTGTGAGTTTGTGATGGATAGGAAATGGTTTTGTAAAAATATCCCACAGATATGCATCTTTGAAGTGATCCCATTCAATAAATTTGTCCTTGTATTTTAAATGTCTTTTACAGAATCCAGATTTACCACTTTTCGATACATTGTTTCTTATTTTTTTTTCAACACATGTGAAATGTCCATGATGAAGAATAACTTCTGATTTTCATTCCGAGAGAAAATGTTTTTGAACGAACATGTAATTGGATTTGAAGTATCGAAATTTGGTATCAATATTTTGTACAAGTCTCTATTGCTTTCGGCACCATCTGTACTGATATATTGAATTGTGAACCCATAGGCTGAAAGCATGTTTACAGATTTCCATACAAGTAAATAAAGTTCATGACCTGATGCAGTATGAGATGGAAAATGGGCAAAAGGGAAGCGAAAACCTGTGAAACCTAAAAATACCAATTGCAAAACATGAGTAGCTAGAGTTTTTTCTCTTTTGCCGTTTTTCATTTGGTCAAATACTATGGACTCTGGCGTACATTCAGTAAATCCAATTACTGTGGTTTCATTAATATTCGTGGGCATCAATTTTCGTGGATTTTGTAAAAATCACAGTTTCGTGGATACGTAAATTCGTGGATAATGGTCCTCACAGAAAAAAATGTCTATATTTTCATGTTTTCTTTCGTCGTTATATGCATAGCGGGAACATTGTGCCATTTACAATGTTAGGATACTGTACGTAGATATATTTTAAGAAAATTACTAACAGGAGAAAACACTTTATTTATTTATTTATTTATCCCCATTGGCTTTTCAAAAGACGGAACCTTCAACAGTTAATTATTCCTTTAATTCGCAAGTGTGGAATACGGACAAAAATTATGATCGCAAGTGTGGAAAACGGACGGTAATTAAGTTGCAAGAGGATATTAAAAGTAACACCAATTAGTTTTATTTCAATTCACAAAATGGCGTTAGTTACTTATTTTTACATGCACGACGTGTTTCGGGACTTGACAGAGACATCCAGACCCCTTGTATGAAGATCTCGGAACAAACACATTCACGTGCGATCATGCGCGATGGGTACAACATCCGCTTTAAACAAGTAATACGAATGACAATAATTCAGCCATGAATGACAGGACTTTCGCTGCATATATAACAAAAATATGTTTCTAAGCAAACAGATAAAATTCAAATAGCATTAAATTGTGTTGATAATCTATATGAATAATTTAGCATGTTTTTAACGGCAGAGATTAATAAATTATCTCTATCAGATTTTTTTTGTGTAACGGTAATTTGTTGTTTTCACTGTACAGGTGATAATTGGGGTTTGGACACTTAATTTGTTTGAGAAAACAATTTAACAAATTTACGCCTGATTATCAGCCTATGGCTTTGGGGGGTATATCGCTGATTGGTATATGCACTGCGTTGACAGATCTACGTGCTGTTTGTTTATCTCCGTGCAAAAAGGGAAAGGGGTATTAAATATATAATAACGAAATTCGCAATGGGCTTTTTAAAGGTTTATCGTAAATCAAAATGGAGGCACCAAACTTCGTTGAACATTTGATTTCGTGGATCAACTCAACAACGAAATCCACGAAAATTGGTGTTCCACGAATAATGATGAAACCACAGTAGTACATTTCTTAGCTTACCTTGGACTTTCAGTAAGGCATGGTATTCTAGACATTACATAATTAGTGTCTGAAATTTACAGAACTTTTCATTCACTGTTGAAATTTACATTCCAGCGAATGTCAGTGACTGTTCAATGATCCAAAGATAACGCTTCATACAGCAGAGAGGTCATCAAGATGCAGAGAGGTGGGACTTAAGTCATATCTCATCATTGTAAACAATAATTTAAATTTGCTGATGTTATTAATTTTTTAACCAATGAGAATCTATTCACAATTTGAGAGACATTAATTACATAGTGTCAAGAAAGTCACGCCCTACTGAAAGTCCAAGGTTAACTGGGAATTTTACTATATTTATGAGCAAACTAATACGAAACAAAAATTCTCATGAAGAAAAAGTGATTTTACAGTACTAGTGTTACATTCCAATTACATGTATATAAGTTAATGTCTTATATCTCTATAACTTAAATTATTCTTCCACAGCTGCATTTTATTGTATCAAATCAAATCTATCTTAATCTTACTATGAAGAAGTTGTATTGTCTTGTCTCTATCTGGCAATTCTTTTTCCTTTAGCGTTTGCAGGGTTTTATCCTTTTCTGCTATCAATCTATCCATCATTTCTTTTAGATCTCTGTCCTTACGAGGCAACAAAGTACACAATACTTCAGCTAATTTGTGGTCCACATGTAGGCTAGGTCCATTATTATTGTTACTACCATTTCCATCTTTCAAAATGAAAAAAAAGATAAATTGGCATATGAAAGGTCTTTAAAAAGGATGGAAATTTCAGAATAGAACTTGCACAAGATCAAGGTATTCAATTTCTAAGAATTCTCGTTGTAAAAAAGAAATTGAATTTCCCTAACTAAGCATGTTGAGAAATTTTATGTCGAGTGAAAATATATAAGATTATTAGTCTTTTTCGAATTTTTTTTATACTTTCGTCAGCATGCTCTTGATTATGATTGTCTACCGGTATTAGGGAACATGTAAATACAGTTCCATACAAATGATGCAAAACTTAATGCTCTCCCATTTTTCACTTATCAATTGAAACTTTCTTATCATTAAAACAATACAGTTTTCTTTTTAGGGAATCTCAGAGATGAATGCAGGCATCCCCAGAAACTCTTTAAATAAAGCGAGTATTACTGTATCACAAAAGCTTTTAACTGACTCTGACTCACCTGACTCCAGGAGTTGTCTAGCGGTAACATCAGCTTCACTAACCGCTTTCTCTTTGATTGTTCCTGTCAATAGATAAACAACTTACAGTTCATACCAACCTTCTTGAGAATTTCTTTTTAAACAAACCATTTGTTGTATTATTTGCTTTAATAAATAATCGACATCAGATTTTGTGTCTTTACCCAGTAAAATCCTCAAAACATCAAGGGGGTCCTGATTCCACACATGGCTGTGGTACCCTTGACAAACTTACATTCAGTTTTGTTGGGCCTGTTCCTCTCATGAAGATGCACTCATAAAATGGGTCTTTCAAACATTGATGATATGTACCGGGCCAATCCTAAAAAATTCTTTGTTTGCAGTTGCCGACCTTTAATTTTTAGACTGGGTAGGTAGGTAGGTAGGCATTCCTTTTTTTTTCTTTTTTTTTTGGAAAAAACATTGTTTTCAGATTTTAGTTAGATAACATATAAAAAAAAAAAGTTTTTCATAGGTCTACTATACATGAATAAGCCCCACTCTTGGTATTAACTACTGATTGATAAAGACAAAAATTGACATTGAAACACTTTCAATATCCTGAAAAATTTGAGGAGAAAAAAAATTATATTACAAAATGGCTAAAAAAAAGTTTGGGTCGGGTGCATTTTCAGTGGGTCGGTTGGCAACTGCAAACAAATAATATTTTATTTTAGGCCCCGGTATTTAATGTACTAAATAGAAAGTATAATGCATAGGCTGATACTTAAGTGTACTGGTTATTTGATGGTCACTGAAAGGCATCATATGACAATTCGATATAAGAAAAACAATAAAGATGTGTAATAATCCCTGAAAGACAAAGCTGAATTTCAGTCAGCGTCTAAAAAATTAATAAATTGTTTGCTGTTAATAGGGGTCTTACAATAAGAGTGGACTCAGGACCCTTGACTTTAATTGTTAGTTCCTCCTAATTTCAAGAACATTAATTTAAAATATAAGAACTTTAAAATACCGTATAAGTGAAAATTTTAGCGAGACACAAATTTAGCGATTTGTCCTTAAAAATTGGTATTTTATCTATAGCAAATGAGATGTAATTTTAGCGATTTTAAAAAGCTCACTTAAGAAACTATTACAAATATTAAAGCACAATAAATTTTAAACGATACTCAATTTTAGCAATCTTGGCACCCTTGCTAATAATGCCAAAATTAAATCCTCGCTAAAATTTCTGCTTATACAGTATACTATAATTACGACTTATTAACTTAAATGATAAAAAATAATTATTAGATGCTTACTCAACAAGTCATCAAACTGGTGATCTCTTGTTTCTTGACCTACTCGAACTTGTTGGTTGCAAACAGGACATTTCTGTTGTCTCTGGAACCAATTCTGAATACAGTGCGCACAGAAACGATGTCCACATTTTGTTGTTGAAGTTCCATTGAACAAACTGGTACATATTGTGCAGGTAAAATAAGACTTTATATCTGAAAGCTAGAAAAAAATAAAAATGTTGAAAATACATGTTCTTGATATAGCATCAACCCTATTATTAAATACGTATATCTGTGCCTCAAAAAGAATTTATGTCTATTATTTTCATTTTTCCTCATTATAAACTGTAACATGAAGTGGTCAGTGGCGGCTAAAATTTCTTGTCTCACTAAAATGTTAACATTTTATATGGCAGATCAAGGTAAAAACTGCGAACAATCCCATGGTATTGTTCTCCTGCTTACCTCCACGTCAATTTTCAAAAATTAAGAAGACTGAAGATATTCAAATTATTTTTTT
>PRKT01000717.1:33461-44340 GCA_003671525.1 Saccostrea glomerata
GGGGGGGGGGGGGGGGGGGGGGGGGGGGGGGGTAGTGGCCAACTTTTTTCAAGTCGAACTTCCTTTCACTTCCAATTTTTTCCTATATTTCTTGCTTTGTATATACTGTGGTAAAAAGTGGGGGGGCCAACCATCTTTTCAATAGACATTTTCTATAGTAAAGGTAATGTTAGGGAAAAAAGTGGGGGGGCCAGGCCCCCCCTGGCCCCCCCGGATACTACGTGCCTGCATTTACATGTACATTTGTACTGTATGTAAAGAGGGTCTAAGGAGGTGTAAGGGAATCGATTTGCATAAAATTGGAATGAACTGTGTATCCTCTATTAAAATTGTTTTATTCCTGATTTACACAGAGCATCAAGTTTTCTCTGAATGTAGAATAAGCGATCATCTTTCAGGAAATTCTAAATGCTCCGTACCATCTACTGAGTGGGATTGGAACCTTTGGAAATTAAATACATCTGTTCTGCAAGATTCTGATTAAATTATGTTTGTTTATGTACTATTCACTTCAACTTTGTACTATGCATCCAAAGGTCAAATCTTGTTTCTGGTATTAAAAAGACATCGACGCGAAAATTGAGTTTGTGAGTGTATGTCATGAGAAGTGCGATTAAATGCATTATAACCTAGTGTGCCCTAGTGTTCTGGAAAGTATCATTTTTCAAAGTTGGTTTGCAGAACATATCTAAGCATTTTTAGTGTATTTTAATGTATGCGAAAAAAGGTAAGCGAAAAAAAGAGATACATGTATTTTATTTTCTTTTAAAAATTTTTTATCAGTTGACTGAGAAACCTAAACAATACCAAAATGAAGTTCCTCGTATTTGGCTGCCTATTCCTGTTCATGGCCATTATACTGGACGTGATAGGTTTGGCTACGTCATATTGGTTCTCTGCTGACAAAAATGGCGTAAAATTTTATGGAGGTCTCTGGAAAAGCTGTCTTGATATACCAGCCTCACAAGTACACGAATGCAAAAAGTACGACGATGTTCCAGGTACAGATCTAGATGTACATTTTGTTGCTTAGCCAAATTTTTAAGAATATGTTCAAGTTTAAGGGTAATATTGAAACGTATACAATCAAACAAAGAATGTAACGAAAAAACGGTACATGTTTTCATGATCACCAGTATTACATACATGTGTACGCTTCACAACTGAAAATCTCTATCGAATGATTAACCTTGAAAGAATCATTTTATTTCTGAAAATTGACTTGCTGTAGATTGGCTGAAAACAGTACGAGGATTTGGTCTCATTGGGGTACTCATCTTAGCCATAGGTCTTATTTCTGCCTCATTGAAAATTTGTTTGAAGGACAGAGTCTCCTTGTTGATCATCGCAATTATCTTGTCTTTTGTGAGCGGTATGTATTTCAAAGACAAGAGACGCAGGTGTTTTATTTCTGTCTCATTCTCAAGGGTCAAATCATGACCTAAATTTGCATTAAATTCAAAAAATAAAGAAATATCAGTGGTTAACTTAAGAGAAGTTTAAAAAGATTTGATAACTTAATTAAGATCGGACAATAGCATCCCCTTGATAATCCTAATTTTACTACATCTGAAAATGTACGTGGTCAAAATTACACATCCTCATGGGATGAACTAGAATCCGTAAAAACAAGGTCATTTAAAATTCGCTCAATTGCTAAGAATCAACCAAATCTCATGTGATTTAATCTTGTGACAAGGTCACAGTCTACATTCTTCATGAACATTTGGCATCAAAATGTTTTTAAAAAATCCTCAGTTTAATTTTGTACAACTGTTACCGACAATATACTTATTTTATACCACATGAGTAATAATGAAATAGTTGTAACACGGCCAGATGGTGATAATCAATAATAATCTATTTTTGTTTTAGAGCATAGTATAGTTCATGTTGATAATTATTACACACACTAATAGTATCTTTCATCATTAATCGAGAAAAAGTTCTACAAGTTGTTTAAAAAGCATACTAGATAAACACAGTATAGAAAGCTTATGAATAAAACAACAATGACCGAGATCCTAAATTAACATGTTTTTTTTCTATAATGCCAATAAAAATTCAGGTCATTTTCATTATTTGCAGAGAAACAATTCGCTGTTGGATTAATTTTCACATCTGAAACTGAAAGTCTGTTAAACATTATTGGTTTTATACTTGGAAAGGATAAAACAAAGAAATGAAACTTACCAAGAGAAATGTCTTGTCGTGCAATGTTTTTGCGCAGTTAGTTTAATCTATCCTCGTGATCATGACGTCGACGTTCATTCACAAACACAACTTACCGGAGGTGGTTCCAAATAACGGATATTTTTACGAATCGTTGTTAACTAAGGTCATGTATTGAACCAATACAAAATATAGCAAGAGTGTTCAATGTAATAATTCATAGGGACATTGGATTGAATTATATAAATCATGATTTTTCAATAAAAGAAACGCACACTAAAAGTACACTAAACGTGTTTATAGGCTAATTAAACAAACGTAATCTAAATTATTTAAAAAAGAAAAAAATACCTCTATGTTCCTTCTATCAAGTGTTTGTTGTGTATACTGAGGAACTTTGAGTATAAATTACTCTCAAAATAAGTCAAACATAAATATATACTTATCGACGTAGGTCAATTACTTGTGCAGTATCAGTATCATTAGAATTCACGTGTTGAGGAGGTCGTTAATCCCGGTTTATTTCGTTGCTCAATAAGTACTAACGACCCATAGAGCAGGAACTAAATTCTAATATACATTTTTACAGAAAAAAATTTATATATAAAATTTTTATTTTAACTTCACCTTATCAATAAATTTTTCTTTTACATGTATTGTTGCTACAAGCCAATTTCTGAATTTGATATTTTAGTAAAGAGAAGTAAACATTTTGAAGTTTAGAAAAATGACTTTAAAAAAAATGGAACAACTTAAAATACATCGAACTTTTTTGAAAAAAAAATTCAACAAAATAATTATCGAACAATACATTCAGGTTAAGCACAAGGGAAGGTCAGAAAATCATTGAGATCCGTCAACAATTTTACTAAAGGGTCATGTGTACCGTTCTGGTCACGGATTTTAAACATTTTATGTCCCAAAATATATGATGAACTTATGCTGTGTGAGATATGAGGACTTATATCTGATACAAGGAATGGCACAAATTTATGATACATGTAGTCAGTAACAATGGAATAAAATTATGAAATCGAAATATTCTATGAATACTTTTATTTCGATTTAAAAAGTTTCTTTAAAAACTGTATTTCACATTGACATATATATGATAAAGTTAAGTTTTCTACAAAGAAAAGAAAACTATTAATAAAGCAGCTTCATTACTCCTGTTTTATAGACCTTTAAGGTCAAACTATAGTTACTTAACAAGTGTGTGTATTACGATTTGGGTCACCGACATATTGACGACATGCAGGTATACCACTTAAAAATGAACTTTGTCTAAGGTCAGTAACCTTGTCTCTTTATACAACAAATGTACGGTTTTACGCATTAGGTTTTATCATATCTAGATGAACTTTGGAAGATATTAATTTGGCAATGAGTAGTCTGTTATAATTTGTTTACAGCCATATAGAACTAAATATACATGTAATATAAACGCATTTATGACGATATTTAATTTAACCTAACTTAAACTTGCAGTTGAAACTTTGATCATAATAGATTCGTGCAGTACCTTGAGGTACATGAAATCTAATTAGTGACGTGAAAAGTACGCGTTTTAATGGATTAAACTACATCTCCAAGCCTTCCCAGCCCGATGCTTTAGGTCCCTCGATCAGTTGCTTGAAGCAGAGAGGAGAGTACAAGTATACTGCCAAAGTCGCTGGTGGAGACGACTTGAATATGTATTATATGCTCCATGAAAAGGCATTTTTTAATTGACATTTTGAAAGTTAAACGTATCTTTGAACCAACTAAGGACTTCAAAATTACTTTGAATTTAAAGAAATTGAAAGGTTTATGGACAATTAACATCTAATTTATGTATTTACAACAGAAATTCAAACAAAAACACGCAAACATTAGCACAAAACAATTTTTTTCAACTAATATTGACAAAAAGTATTATAGATACTCAGTATCCATTTAAAACGGAAAAATAATTCAATGTGAAAAATAAGGCCTCGTATAAAACCCATCATGCACTCACTGTCAATATGAAAATATAATAAAAATCTTATTTGATATAATATCAAAACTATAATACAGAAAATTCAAAAGAGAAATGATCAAAAGTAAAACCCACTCACTAGTATCATCAGTCCGTGCTCAGTGTAGTGTACAGAGTTTAACAAATTGAATACACCCGTGAAACGTAAACTAGTTATTCTAATCAAGACACGAGCTCTGTAATTGTTAAAGTTTTCGATTCACCATGCAGGTATGTTCACGTTTTCCTTTCGAATGTTTTTAATCTGAATTTTCTTTTTAGATTATAGTTTTAATATTTTTCATCAAAATACAAAAATTACCACTTTATTCAGTATTAAGTGTAAAAATATAATTTGTGAAAAAGCAAAGGACCTGTCAATCAAACCCTAACTTCGAAATGAAATATACTTTCTTAAGAAATGCTACTACAAAATATAAATCGTAATATTATACAGAAAATATTGACTTCAAATCTGTTTCTATGCACCTTTATAGCGAATTTATCATTATGAGGTTCATTTACAGTATATGTCAAATACATAAAAAAAAAATCGGAACATTAGAGAACAAATTATCATAGATTCCAATGGGACATAGACTTAGAAGTCATAAATTTATTCCTCACTACAATAAAACTCTGCTATGTAAAAAAATTCAAAATCATGACTTTTGAATGATAATTTCATTTTTGTTCATTAGTACAAATTTAAAAAAATAAATATTTTAACTGTTATATCAACATGTATATAAATAGCTTACAACGAAAAAGGTTCAAATTAATGCTTTAACTAGGAACGATAAATTATATCATTACAAATATTTGTAAAATGATATACATGTATATAAATATAACGAGCAGTATTCAAACTCAAAAGTCCATCAAACAATACAAAATTGGAGCAAAACAAACAAGAACTCTCGAAAAAAAAAATCAGAGGTGAGATCAGGTGCCATGGAGGAGTGAACATCCTCTGCCGAGCATTCACACCCGACAATGGCCGACATGTGCTCCTTGTTTGGGGAAAACGGAAAAATCTGTTGACAATTAATTGTGTAAATAATGGCCTAACAATATATCAATTCTATTGAAAATAGTCAGTCACCATTTAAGTTACTGATAAATTGTATATGATAATGGTTGTCTTGGCTATAGAACGTAGGAAATGATGACTTTAAAAGAGACTGCTGAAATTCTTGCTTTATCAGCTTGTTTTCAATAATTTACCTCGTCAGAACATGCTGTTGCGTATCGAATCAACTGAAAGATATATACATGTAGCTGGTACTACGTATGCAGGTGACAAAGGTACATGTATATTGCTTCTTAAGTAATGGAAGTTGACAGTTGAAAAGATAATGTCTTTACGTTGAACAATGTTGAGAATGTCGAAAAAAAATTACAAACACAAGCAAATTTTCATTTATATCCCATCAAGGTAGGTTAATCAATTTTATGAATGAAGGGGGAGGGGGGCAATGAGATTAAATATTCCCTTAGGAGCGCAGACGAAGTCGTGGAGATTGCATTTTCAAGTTATTTTTTTACTGTTCAGAATTATTTTGAACTCCGTTTTCATGACAATGAATATTAAATGTTCTAATAATAAATCCACCACCCCACCCCCATTCAATATCATTTTTTAAATTTGTTTATACCAAATCTTCAGAAAGATTAAATGGACTTTACACACTGATTCATCATAACTTTTTCTCTATGTTTAGACATATTCGTGTTACATGTACATTATTTATTTCACGTACACATATTTCACATGGATAAGGATAATGTGTAGACTTCTAATTGGTTTTTATATAAACATTTTACTTTAAAAAATTGGATTGACCAATATCTTCAAAACCTTAACATTACGTGCATGGAGAATAAATTTTCTAAATATTATAAGTAAATAAAGTTACACTCGTGCTTTTAATAATAATCATTGCCTCATTTCCTATTTATCATTCTGAGTCTCTCTGATATCCTGAAAGACAGATGATATTGTTGACATTCTTCATTCTTTACGTAATATTTTTTTTCTCAGTCAATGGTCCTGTAGGGAGACCTTTTTGCTATTTGAAAAATCATACAAATCCCAGCAAAAGCCGACAGAACGATGGAAAGTGCACAGAAAACAAATGAAAAGTTGAAGTTAAGATCTTTTCGTATGCCTTCAACTACCAAGTTAGGATATTTTCTGGCAAAAACTGATATAGAAACAACAGTGGATAATGCTGCAACAGAAAAAATTTAATATCACTTTCTTTAAAATCTTTTTAAACTTCTCTTAAGTTAACCACTGATATTTCTTTATTTTTTGAATTTAATGCAAATTTAGGTCATGATTTGACCCTTGAGAATGAGACAGAAATAAAACACCTGCGTCTCTTGTCTTTGAAATACATACCGCTCACAAAAGACAAGATAATTGCGATGATCAACAAGGAGACTCTGTCCTTCAAACAAATTTTCAATGAGGCAGAAATAAGACCTATGGCTAAGATGAGTACCCCAATGAGACCAAATCCTCGTACTGTTTTCAGCCAATCTACAGCAAGTCAATTTTCAGAAATAAAATGATTCTTTCAAGGTTAATCATTCGATAGAGATTTTCAGTTGTGAAGCGTACACATGTATGTAATACTGGTGATCATGAAAACATGTACCGTTTTTTCGTTACATTCTTTGTTTGATTGTATACGTTTCAATATTACCCTTAAACTTGAACATATTCTTAAAAATTTGGCTAAGCAACAAAATGTACATCTAGATCTGTACCTGGAACATCGTCGTACTTTTTGCATTCGTGTACTTGTGAGGCTGGTATATCAAGACAGCTTTTCCAGAGACCTCCATAAAATTTTACGCCATTTATGTCAGCAGAGAACCAATATGACGAAGCCAAACCTATCACGTCCAGTATAATGGCCATGAGCAGGAATACACAGCCAAAAACGAGGAACTTCATTTTGGTATTGTGTGGGTTTCTCTGTCAACTGGTAAAAAAAAAATTAAAAAAATAAGATACAAGTATCCCTTTTTTTCGCTTACTTTTTTCGCATATATCAAAATAAAAATAACAATACTCAGATATGTTCTGCAAAACAAGTTTGAAAAATGATACTTTCCAGAACACTAGGACACACTAGGTCATAATGCATTTAATCGCACTTCTTCTCGTGACATATACTCACAAACTCAATTTTCACGTCGATGTGTTTTAAATACCAAAAACAAGTTTTGCCCTTTGGATTCTGACTCAATAGAACAAAGTTGAAGTGAATAGTACATAAACAAACATTATTTAATCAGAACCTTGCAGAACAGATGTATTTAATTTCCAAAGGTTCTAGTCCCTCTTCATAGATGGTACGGACCATTTAAAATTTCCTGAAAGATATCGTTTATTCTACATTCAGAGAAAACTTGATGCTGTGCGTAAATCAGGAATAAAACAAACATTTTTAATAGAGGATACATACATTTGTAATTAATTCCAATTTTATGCAAATCGATTCCCTTTCACCTCCTTAGAACCTCTTTACATACAGTATATTTATCTCTTTTCAAGTCTGATCAAAAATAAAACATGTTAAATTGAATCTCTTTGTCTATATTTTTCAACGTCGTATTTGATTAGTTTTAAATAAGTTAAATGTGTAAGTAGAAGCAAACCGGTATATCGCTATAACTTGTAGAAGTACAAGGGTGACCGATGCATGCAGGGTGAAATTACCCTATGTTGAAATCGCGATTTTTTTTCTCCTAGTCAAGATTCATCATTAAAACTCTCTACTATCTGAAGATTCATAAACCTTTCATAACTCTTAGGGAAAATTGTTATATAATAGTATTTAGACTACTTAAGTACTTTACTTTGAATAACTAGTGATTAAAGGAACCGTTTTGAGTATATAATTATGTTAATTACTTTATCGTTAAAAATGTGATTCGTACATCAATATAAAATTAATACTTGTAACAGGAAGTCACTTTTTTTTCATATTAAAATAACTGAGAAAAATCTTTTGGAGTTGTCAGTTATCCAGCGGAATTCTTCAAAACGTGTGAAATAGTTTTAAGAATTTTTTTCACCGTCGTATCATCCTTTGAAATAAGTGATATAAAAAGAAATATTGTATGCTTTTTATACTTTAAAATGATGTACATGTATATACATGTATATATCAAAAATGAAAATTATTAACCTTTTAGTCTATATCAAACACAAATATTGAAGTAGTGTGTTTGCAGAAAAAACTGTTTTAAATATAACTTGAATATTAAATCAAAGAGGAAATTTTTAAAGTCGATTCATCGGTACTTTTATGCTGGATGATTATGCAGATTTTCATAAAGCTTTTGAATGACAAGTGGAAAGATTTTTTAAAAATTAAAACTTTTCCGAAATATAACTTGAGACACAAGTTTATAGCAAAAATAAAAAAGATTTATCCCCTTACAATTCAGGTGATCAGGGTTTTCCCTGATTTTAAATTGTACTCTGTCGCAAAAATGTTTATATTTTAGATATTTAATACACGAATTCAATAATTGTGCACAAACATGTAAATAAAAAATGAATCTTTAAGATAAGGCCATTCCAAGTTCACATATGTGAATCATATGAAAATAACTACATATGATTCACATATGAATGATTTAAGTATGTTTCAAGCCATTTACATATGAGAATCATATGAAAAGAGCATCATATATAAATCATATGAAACACTTATGTGTGTTTCAAGCCATTTACATATGAGAATCATATGAAAAGGGCATCATATGTAAATCATATGAAACACTTATGTGTGTTCTCTTTCAATATTTTTCACATTCTTGTACACATTTAAAAATCAGATATTTCTGCTTTAGATGAAAATTTATTACATTGCAATGATATATCTTCATTGGTTACATATTTTAAAATATCTTATAATGCTTACACAACTTTTTTGATAAAATAATTTTCATCAAGAGAAATAACTTATTTTTCACAGTGTACTTTCTAAACAAAAAATATACAAGCAAGTCAGTAGCATTTGTCGATACATGTATTTAACATATTCTAAAATGAGTACAAATTATAAAATTATAAGATTCAGCAAAATGATTGAGTAGTTAAATGTGTATACATGTACAAATGAATAACTTATTAGGTCATGAACTTGTATAAAAATACCATATGACATGAAAGTGTCAGCAAAATTGAAATACCAGCAATAACATTTGTCAGGTATTCTCTATTGTAAATTTATGAAAAATCCAGTTATTTGATATTCCAGCATACAAATAAGAATGGAAAATCTTTACAGGACAAATTCAGACAAAATTGTGTACATCCTCCCCTTTTCATAATTGTTCCATATATTTCCTTGTTCTTTTTCCATCTGTATCTTTTAATATTTTCAGTTGTCCTCCCTCTGATCTGACCATTTTGAAAATCCCTTTGAACTGTACCAAAAATGCAAATCCACCAGTTCTCCCCTTCTTTAACAATTTCTTTGTGGCACAGAATGGTCTCTTCAAAAATTTCAAAAATTAAAAAAAAATGATTCTTAAATTACAAAATCAATTCTACAAGTTATATTAAAGTAACTTATCATCAGCAAACAAATGTATTCCCAATTCACCGAGACAGATATGATATGAGATAAAACTAATTTATGTTATACAAGGTGTTTTGTGGAATCCTATGATGTAATTTGCAAGACAATTACACTGTTGGAAGATATGCTTCATAATAAAATTATAAAAAGCATTTTTTTTTATTTTGACAATTGAATTGAATTTTGCAAGACAATTACACTTTTGGAAGATATGCTTCATATTAAAATCATTAAAAAAGCAATTTTTTTTTTATTTTGACAACTGAATTTGGAATGTTCAAATAGTATACATTAATTCAAATTGCCAAAAATTAAGAGGATTAAGACACAAATAGGCAGAAAAAAACTGACTTTGTGATTCCAGGATATCCCAGACTTTGTTGGGAAGAATGTAACAAAGTCTATTAAACAGTGTGTAGTTACCTTAACTTTGAAGCAAGCCTTGGATCTTTGGATTTTTTCTTATGAGAGGCTGACTGTATATTGAACCTGTAAAACAAATATTCACACAGTAGATATTTTCTAAGCATAACTAAAACTTAAACTACAAAAAGAGAGAGTACAAGTTTGTGGGTTCTCAATTGTCCTGAATATCTTACAATTCACCTGAAACTAGGTTCTCTAGTGTTGGAAACAAAATTATAAATGTCAATGAATACATAGATGTAAATATTCAATGGATTAGCTATCTGATGTATTTTCAACACATAGTCACATGCACATGTATTTGTACCTTGAAAGTTGCCACTGTTATTATTAATTTTTTGCTGAAATTCAAAAATTCAATTAACCCCCTGAAGTAACTGTATAGTTTCATAGCTATTAAAGCAAGAAAATTCTATTCATACATGTACTTTCCATATAGATAGTTTTCGATGGACCCAAATTTAGCAAAAGTTACCTCCCGTTGGTCGCCATATTGGAGGTCGACTCGGTGAGTTTTCCTCTTTGTCTTACCAAGTTTAAGAAAATATAGCAGAAATATTTGGTGGAAAATCTTTATTAAATAATTTTTTCTTAATAAAGGAGGCTTCCAAAAATTTATATACTTCAGAAAAATAATGATTCCTAATTCAAAATCGCAAATATAAAAATT